>JAHWFP010148368.1:24756-71722 GCA_023313725.1 Lithobius niger
GAATCATATTAAAGCATAGTTCATGGTAATATGTCCTAAACTGCGTGATACCTATCTTGAAAAAATGGATACCCTCGTTCGACCTTAACTAATTGCTGCTGTGTCAAACCTTAAAAAGTAGCCATACTATTAACAATCGATCTAAAGATGTACACATTCTGTAAACATTCGATCTCGCACCCTAAGATGGCAACACTTCCGGTCTTGCGAAATGGGAGTATTGATGAGTCGTGAGGAGCAGGACACGTAAAATGTACATAGAATTTGGTAGCACGTCACATAGAATTCGCACGAAATTGATAGAATCCCAACTTCCCACAGTTAGGGTGAGGGGAAACCACCATTTTTTAAAAGCTTTTTTTTATCTTTTAGAATATACATGAAATTCAGTAAAATTTACACATCCAGATTGGGGAGCTCGTGTCATGTAGAGGACATGTAGAATGACGACACTTTCATTCACGTAACAAGGAGGCTCATAGATTGGAGCAGCCATCTTGTTTTTTAAAATTGCGACTGTCTATGATGCAAACATCATAGGTTCTCGGTAACATACACATGGAATCAGGTAGAGTTTAAACACTTGGCCTGGGGCAATAACATCACTTCTGGTCACGGGGAGATGCCGTCCCACTTGTCAAGGGGGGTGATTACATCACTTACGGTCGAGCCGGGAGAGATATAATCTAGAAGAAATTTGTAGCATATGCATGGAATTCGGTAGAATGTATGTATGTACACACTCAGCCTGGGTGGGTGAAAACGCCACTTCTGGTGGGGGCGGAGATGATGTCAATTCTGGACAAGTTGGGTGAGGTGGGTAGAATTTACATGAAATTTGGTAAATGTACACAAAATTTGACAGACGCCCAACTAGGTCAAATATGTCACTTTTGGTCACTTTAATCGCAAAGGTCAATTGGGATGATCACGTCGTTTCTGGCCAAAAGTAGGGGTAGAATTTACAGGAAATTCAGTAGCATATACACAGTAGAGTCGGGACAATGACGTCACTGCTGGTCAGGGGAGACGACGACATTTTTGGTCATGGGGGAAAGTAGGGCGGCGTCACACTGGTAAAGGGGGGGGGATTGAGGCTTAATGGCGCGTCGACAGCTTGGACATTAGCGCCAACCTCAGTCACAGTGCAGTGGTCCGGGTTGCCACTGCACCACACATTACAGAGATATTATTCAAACCCCTAATCTAAATCTTGTCATACATCTGTACCTCCTGCAAAAATTGAAAAACACCGGACAGGAGGACAGACTTATCGCCCAATTGACGCGCAATGTCATGCGGAAGATGGAACCGACGACGAACACCATCAAGATGGCGACAATCAACAAGTAAGTGCCAGACCGTAAGTGGCCGTCGACACCAAGAACATTCAGGAGGGTCAACCCCCCGCAAAAGGAAACAGTGAGTAAGTCTGGTGTGACCAATTCGCAAGCGGGCCAACACAACCTCCTCACGGCGACTGCGGCGACACGCCGAGTGCCACTCCTCGACAGTGCCTTTAATGGCCCGTAACTTATTGCCGGTTATCAGCGCCTGTTTACTGATGGGTCGAAGTCCGACATTGGCGTGGCATGTGCTTGTGTGTGTAAGGGTGTAACGGTTGCCCATCGCCTTCCATCAGGCTATTCTGTGTTCTCTGCAGAGCTTTTGGCTCTTGGTTTGGCGGTGGAATGGGTCCTTGACCTTCAGGGCACGCATTTCATTGTCTTTAGTGATTCCACGAGTGCCCTGGAGTCCTTGGCGAATTACAATCCTCGGAACCCCTTGACACAACGTGTCCAAGCTTTGCTTTCCCGCTTGCCTGGCCGGCGGAAAACCGTGCTTTTCTGCTGGATCCCGGGCGATGTTGGGATAGCAGGGAATGAACAAGCTGATTCTGATGCGAAAGGGGCCCTTTCTGGCCCTCTCGGTAGGGATCTCAGGCTTGTTCCCTCAGATGCCTTTCCAACTCTGCGTCTGAGGTTACACGCTTTTTGGCAAACCTCGTGGGACAGACTGGTAAAGCAATCGATGACGTTACTTCTAATCACTGGGGCGGTAAAATTTATAGAAAATTTGGTAGCATATTCATGGAATTACGTAGAGTTGGGGCAACGACGTCACTGTTGGTCAGGTGGCTATGATGACACTTCTGGTCACATGATGGCCCATACGGTGTCGTCACACTGGTGAAGCTGGAGTGACTTCTGGTCACGTGGGTGATGACGTCCCAATGGCCACCCAAGGAGTGTGTGTGTGACTCCTTAAGTACCTGTGTGTATTGTCTGTCTGAGGCTGAAAAAACCTTTATTCCCGATAATACAGCTTCATTTCATTTCATCTATACGCGTTTAGCAGAAATGATAGATTCTTCTATTTTAACCCTCAAAAAGCCGAAACACGTGCACCATGTACACCAAGAATGACTAAAACGTTGATGTAATATTGTTTAACCCAAAAGCAAATATTTGCTGCTGATTGTGGCTGCTATTGCTGGACCTCTTGAATAATTAGCACGGCTGATAGGCAGTGCCTATTAGAGTTCATCTGCGTACGGGAATTTTCAGAAAAAGGGATATTAGGAAGCGGCGGAGAGGATAAAAATTGTAGTGAGGCTAACAATGTCAAAGGGTTTCATTGCTGCAACATGGAACAATGGTTGCAACAAGAAGGCAAGGCTCAGTAGATCGTAGCAGATATTCAACAACGCTTGAGCACGGAGAAAATAACATAGTCGGCAACGACCTAAAAGGTTAAGTAGTTACCATGCATCAACATAAAAACTATCCATGTTTTCGCTCAAGTCTTTCAGTTTCAAACCTTAGGGTGCTAATTCCTAAATTTTGAGGGCAGCCAACATGATTAAACGTCTTTTGAGTTCTCCAATGCAGACTTCGGGAAGACAGTTGAATTGCTTCCAAATTGTTTTCCCGATTGTTTGCCGCGAATACTACAACTATCTGTAACAATACAGAATCGTCTATGAATCGAGCTAATACACTCTAAAAATTTAGACACACGCTAGTGACATGGGACAAAGCATACAGAGAATACATGGACGTAAATATGTATTTCTATTCATTCCTTTTTAAAAACAAAATTGGGGAGAGAATGGACATACCCATGATAATATGAACAATACCATTGCCAATATAAAAAAAGAAAAAAGCAAACAAATTAAATGAACAAAAACTGCTTTGCCATTTCAATAAAAGGATTCCAGCTGGTATACCAATGGAACTCATAGCAGTGTAGGTACAGAAGTAAAAATACGGATTAGAGGTCACTTGAATGAAACGAAATGTAATTTGAATTACAATATCACGGAATGAGGATTGTGACATACCAACCTGCATGCACATATGCATACATATACATCTAACAAACAAAACTGTTGGATATTTCGCACGTTAAAATATACACACAAAATACAAACATATACATGCACTAAAAATAAAACTCACAAAGGCAATGCAAACGCTGTAAACAACAAAATGACTACAGAATGGAACACACAAAAATACCCACATAAACTGAATACATAATCCTTCATACGAAACGTAACTAAAATAGAAACTGACAAGCACACACACATTTCAAACACAAATTGCGCCACTTTGTGACATACCCCTGAGAATGTCAAAAAGGGAGTAAAAACAAGTTTTTCCCTGGAATTGGAGTTCAAATTATAGTTCGAGTGCACTCTAATGTGCAATTTTATTCGTGTACATTTACAGCTGTGAGTTCCAAGGGGATACGAACCGTACTGCTTTTTTTTCAAAATGCCGAAACTGGTTTGTATTCAGTTAATTATATGTATAGACATTTTAAGGCGTGTAGAAAATTACTACAGCAAAGAATTCTTACCTTCGCTTATCTTCCTGCAGTTTCCGTCGTAAAGATAATTTTCGTCATACTGCAGAACAATCAATTAAAAATAAATTATTATGAAACCTTAAACACACAAATGCAATCAGTCCTTCAAATTAGTTTCTCGAATTATTTTAAAGTTACAAACTAGGGGTACCCGATGTAATCCACACTGGTCTATTGCTCGCAGAGTAGTAGAGGAAAAGGGAAAGAGCAACTCTCTTTGAGCGACCCTTCAGAAAACCCCTACAGTTTGTTTTTTATTACAGTGGTGTTGATAATTTGTCATTTTTCGTCCCTACATGCATTTTTTATGGATTTCTTTTTTCTAGGGGGGGGGGGGGTAAAAGCTAGGATAAATTGCGTGATTTTGTAGTGCATGGACCGTGTAGGGCCGCCAGGCCGTTCGTTGGGTGCTCCCGATACACACCGGAGGGGGGGGGGGTTTGACTTCCCCATGGTGTGTTCTTATGCAAGGCTTTTCTGCAGAGTATGGTAAGGATGGTGTAGGTGGGCCTCCCCCTGCCATATGTGCTGGTTTTTATACTCGTCTTTTCTCGGCGGGAGGTGGGTGTGTGAAAAGCGTGAGTGTGTGATGGGGCCTACAGCTTCTTTTTTTGTGGGAACGCCTCAGGACACAGTATAGAACCAAGGACAGCAGGAGCTCTCACAGGGTAGGTAACTAGCAATAAGTGGGGGTAAAAATAACTGGGTAACAAAAATTTTATGAGAGGCACATCACCAAAATTATACACAACTAGAGGAAGCCCGTGCTACGTACGGATGGTCTTGGATCCACCGATTGCAACACTGGCAGGGTTTGGTTGCTTATGCGCATGTCCATGTTTCACCGAATTAAGTTACTTCAATCCCAAGTTTGTACTCACTGGCCAACAAACGCTTTCATCGAATTGAGTTTGTTCAATCCAATTTCTTGCGTGCACTGGCTAACAAACGCTGATTTTCGTTCGCTTCGCTCACTCCATCAGCGCATCCCGTGACGCATCCCGTGACGTTTAAAAATTGGCACGTCGATGCATTTTCCAGCATCGTTGCGTGAACAAATTTGCGCCGGCTAATAATGTTGTATTGCTTGCTGAAGTCCGTTGTACGGACGGGTAGTGTTCAAATCTTTAGCCTGGCTGCTTCGACATTTGTTTTCTGGAGACGCAGAAACCAAATCGCCCGGCAAAACAATGCCTCATTATTGTTTTGTTATCACTTAAACGGGTCTTATTGTTAGGCACCGTAGCAAAGACATAACACGTGTACGACGAATGAAAAGCGATTAAAGAGATTGTTTACTTATACTTATTTCAACGACCTTATTATGTAGATAAGGTAGAATTACTTTTATTGATTTTTACAAAATATCAAGCCTTAGTGTACTAACTGAATTAAAAATGGCACTAAAAATGATTTCATGTAGTCTGTGATATTGACGAAAAGATTGCCTGACTGCATAATCGGAATCGGGTCGATCTGGAGCAAAAACCTGGTGAAAATTTTTTCATCGTTATCATCCAATTATGCCGTAACACATGCTTAAAAAAAACCCAACCACAACAACATACAAGAAAAAATGCTAGTTGGCAACAGTTTAAATTTGACCTACAGTAGGGGTGGAGTGAATAATCTATAGAAATATAGGTCGCTAATTTTGGACTAAAGGATCATAACTGTTTAATAAACAACAGATTTGAACTTTGCACTGTGTATAATAAGTAACTCATTTGAATGAATATTTATGCTAACTGTTGTAATAATTAATGGAAAAACTCAGTGAGCGTTTACTATTGCCAGGCACGAGAGCAATTTGCAGTTATCGGAAGTTATCGGAACCTTTTCAATGTGTGTCTCGCTTTGCTCTCTCTCAATCTTTCATCCCTCTCCAGAAATAGGGGATTATTTCTGGAGAAGAATACGTACAAACGTGCAACCAAACAAATCATATGTTTTGAATGATATAGATGAAATGCACGCGCGCTTAGGAATGTGATGGACGACCTGTGAACAATAATTTCAATTAGTTTGCGTCGAAATAATCAGCACATGATTTTGTGATGCTCTTGGAACCAAACATATTACAGCAAGCATGTATCGACGCGCACATACCTCTCGGATGGCCAGACTGTTGGAATGATTTATGGTTATCATTTGTTTATGCAGTACTGCACTCTGATCATTTGCTTGATCTTTTTAGACGTGGAATGTGTGTCAGCACGACAAGAGTTGCAGCATGAAAGCTCCTCGAGCATAGCGAGATGACGCGGATGAGCGAGCGAAGCGAGCGTCTCCCCTAGTACTTCTTACTATCTTAAGTGTTAATTTCGAAAATATTTCCAAACTGACACGGAATTTGGACGAATTTTTTGGTGTTATCCCTATTGGAAATGCTCATGGAAAAATTCTACTGGGCCGTTACGTCCAGTAGAAATTTGTAATTCGATCAATACCTCCAGTAGGTATTTTCTAAGGACCAATATTCTCAGTATATATTTTTTACTGGGCCCGTAACAGAAGTATATTTTCTACTGGAACAGTAACTACAGTTAGTAATGTTTTGTTACTGGTGAACAGGTTCACTGGATCAATGCAACCAGTGATATTTTCAACTGGACCACTAGGTATTTAAACTGGATCACTAACCAATAGTAGAGTATGTTCAACTAGATCAGTGACTCCAGTAAGAATTGTTTTGTCAACTGGTGAACTGGTTGACAAATATAACCAGTAGAAAATTTCATCTGGACTAATACCTCCAGTAGATATTTTGAACTGAATCAGTAACCAACAGTAGAATACGTTCAACTGGACTAGTAATTCCAGTACGAAATGTTTTGAAACTGGTGAACTGGTTAACCAGTACAACCAGTAGATATTTTCAACTGGATCAATACCTCTAGTAGGTAGTTTAAACTAGACCAGTAACCAATAATACAGTACGTGTAACTATTGGTACGAAATGTTTTGTCAACTGGTGAACTTGTTGACAAATACAACCAGAAGAAAATTTCAACTGGACCAATACCTCCAGTGGGTAACTTCAACTGGACCGATGCCACTAGTAGATATTTTGAACTGAATCAGTAATTAACAATAGAATACGTTCAACTGGACCAGTAACTCCAGTAAGAAATGCTTCTTAAGTGGTATATACTAGCTAAGTGGACTAGTAATTCCATTAGAGCTTTTTCCAACTAGACCAATACCCTAAGGATATTATCAATTGGATCAGTAACAACTATCAACACCATTTAACTGGACCGGTAATCAAAAGTAGACTGTAATCAGTTGGTGAGTAACTCCCAATAGTCTACGGCACAAGTTCTGATCTGATGCATTGCACCTACAAAAGATGGGAGGAGGTATAATATATATATATATATATAATATATTATAATATATATATATATATAATATATATATAATATAATATAACTAAATTGTGCTTCCGTTAAGCCTATTTCGTCCCTGTAACTTGATTTTATAACTCTCAGACAAACGAAAAAAAAAACTGCAAAAATAACGTCAAAGTTTGTTCTCATGACGTCGGAGTTTGTTCATGCATTGCTTATGATGTCAAAGGTTATTTTGGTATGTCACAGTTTGTTCAGGCAAACTTTCTTTCTGACTAGTTTGCCTGATCAAAATCATGTTTTCTCGGTTCATCGTGATTTATGCCTGGCTCTCAGTTTTACGTTTTTTTTTTATTATTATCTACATCATCAAAAAAAATTTACCATGAACGTGTGTGTGTGCGTGTTCGTGTACCACTACCGCTGTTGAACCAAGGAACCTACAAAGACGAGATTGGCGCCACACGAAAGGTAACTAAATTGTGCTTCCGTTAGGCCTATTTTCATCGCTGTAACTTGGTTTTACGACCTTCAAATACGAGAAAAATTGGCCGATAAACTGCTCTTGACGTCAAAGTTCGATCAAGCAAAGTTCAAGCAGGCAAAATTATCAGAAAGAAACTTGATTGCAAAAATCCCCTGAAACGGTGGCATAATTTGCATCACACTACATATAGATCTTGAAAGTAAAGTTGGCGGGTGACTAAACGCCACTAGCAGGAGTTTCTCCTGCCTTTTATTGTATTGATGTTTAATTATGAAGAAGACCTTCAACAATGGGTCGAAAATTAAACTCGTGATTTTACTGCGTGTCCTTTTGGGCTTCAGTCGTCAGAGGCACTTCGTACTACTTTAGACTGATCCAGTCCTACTGATAATAACACAAAGGAAAGGGCACAAACGGTGATTTAGCTGGTTGACACAGTGGATTAGCTTATGTTAGGGACGAGACTGAGTCACAAGTTACCTTTATGCCATTTTGGTCCAGGTTTAATGATTTTTCGGTGTTGATTGCTCGCCTGCCAACTGGTACAGCCTAAAAAGGTATGGTGATGAATTGTGACTAAATGTCCCTAAATAAATAATCTAAATGGGGGAAGAAAAGATTCTAATGAAGTTGGCCGAAAATGGTTCACATGTGGAATGCTTGGGGTTGATGATTGGAATGCCAGAAAAGGCTTCACGTAGTTACTACCCTTAAGTTGGTCGTTTAGAGCAGGGAACAATTGGCATGAGCATATGGGATACATCAAGTATTGTTACATGAATAGAAACATAAAATACATCAGATTTAGACAATCAGTTGTAGTAACAGACATTATTAAAGGCCAAAGATTATAATATGGTTCTTGCTGGGAAAGAGAGGACGGAGTAGTTCCAGCCGAGTGTCGCCAGGAGACGGCGCCGCAGGCAGAAGGAGTACCGGAACCGCACCGACGCATCGGGACCAATGACCAAAGGGCGGGAGCCTCTCTTGGCAGCTCCAACCGACGTGCCGATGCGAAGCCCCGGAACCAATCATGCCGCATGCGACGAACCCTGTCGATACACAAGCCACGAGATCCGTTCTCAAGGTCTCATTTTGCCTTCTCGGTTTATTAATGTTTACAATTGCCAATCAGATGTGTTTCCTTCCATGTGCTAGGGAACCATCGTAGCTGTAAGAAGAAAGGTGGCTAGAAAACTAACTTTATTAAATAAACAAAGTACTACGAAACAACACTTCAGACCCAGTTCTTTAAGGATCGCTTTTACCTAATTTTTCAAGTCATAACAGTAATACTGTTATGACTTGAAAAATTAGGTAAAAGCTATTTTTACTTTTATCCCCAAATCTGAATTTTACAGTGTTCTTAATTTAGACCGACGAGATGGAACGAGTAATGTGACGAGTTAGCATGCAGAAATATTTATAAATCACTTACAGAATTTGTGTTCCACAGATCCAATAAGTCTTTTCCATCGACTTTCCTAAAGTTAATTAAATCCCACATCTTCACACTGCATACATCTGCTATTTTGTTTAGTCGTGCGTAATAACTTTGTCGTTTTAATACATCTCTGTCTGGCAAACACAGCGTGATTGATGGGCCAGTTATAAAGGATTCAAAGGAAATATCAAGCAAATCTCTTGTTGGGTGCTGCAGAAACTGTGAAAGCCTTATGGCAGTTATAATTGAGAAAAAACTGAAACTGAAGAAAGTAATCAATCGCTTTTTCCACTTGCGGCCAATTTCTTTGGAATCGGTTAGAGATTCATTGCAATGAATACTGTAGCATGAATTCAACTTCTTATATGTTTTTTGAACAATACGGTACAAGGGATCGGTTGATGTAAATTTAGGTACGTGCTTCTTACAGCGGACGCATTGGTTTAGAGCCTGAATCAACTCGGCAATGGTTAATAGTGACATACCAATAGACAACCCTGAATTGCCACCGATATCGCAAAGCAACTGAATGATGTTATAGATCAGCACTTCTTTAATTTCCGTCTCATCTGCTCTACAGAATTTTAAAAGAAAAAAAGATGAACCACGTCCAGAGAATTCCTGATTATCCTGATAAAGTTTACCGACATAAAAACTGCGATGATGGCATTTGCGTGTGCAATTGCATGGAAAAAGAGCGCCACCACTAAAATACTTTCCGTATACAAAATCCCATGTGTGCGCTATGCCCCAACCGTTGTTTGGTAAAGGTCCAGGCTTGCCAAATTTAGCTCTCTTCGGATGAAATGGAAACCTAAAAAAATAATCAGAACGGGGCTTATTTCAGTACGCGGTCATTTATTTATTGCTGTCATGCAGAAGTGCTATAACACTTAAAACATATCTTTATCCATGAGTTGGAGAAATTACAATGTTGAACTAGAATTTCACGCTACGCAGGGCACTCCCTGTCGTGGGACCAATGGGGTAGACCTGCCCTCCCGGACATGCACTGGGGTCAAACAGTTTCGTTACAATACCACCCAATGGCCAGACATAGGAGCAAAAGTTAGAAAATTATATTTCTGTCTTAAAACTGTTCTTAAACCGTAACGTGCTGAATGTATTTAATTGCTCTCATTGCATTTACTCGTTTAAAAAAAAAAAGGAAACAAGATAAAATCACCATAATGTACAATGCACTTAAAGTGAGAAAGATGAGCATTTGCAACAATCAGACTTCACACAGCAAAGTTTATTATTGGGGTTCAGGCATTGTTACAGTCGCATAATAAGGTTTAACAATAGTAAGTTCAAAGACTAACAGTGAGGTATCGCTTACGATTAATTATCATCCTTCTTATGGCTTTTTCCTTGTTGGAAAGTGTTACTCTAGATGAAATATTGTACCAGCGATCTTATTGCTATTGTTTAAAAGTGTGATGATAACTAACGTGGTTAACGCCCTTTGAACCCTTTGATAACTAACGTATCACTATACTTTCAAAGAGTCATTTTTTAAAAGTGTGATAAGTGAATTGTGGGGTAGATGGCCTGTGGAAGGCTATCGTCCTTGAAATAAATCTTATATTATAAACGAAAATCTCATAGCAGAAATGAAGCAACCGCAACGATCCCCAGAAGGGTAACAATGAAACGTGCGAGTGTGTCAATTCTTGGCTTGAAGTCGAAACTGGGACGTTGTTGCCCTGAAAAGAAGTTGAAATTGGCACATTGATGCCTCGACTAAAAAAAAGGGTTTAATGAGCGTTAACCACTCCTGGTCATCTGCCCGAAGCCCTAAGGCCCTATGCCTCGACTAACAATTTGCTCTAACAATCCTTCTAACCAAACGCCGTGGTAATCTCAAGGGCAAGTACATGACGTCATGCACAATTCTTTTTCACACGGTACGCATCGCTTAAGCCACAGCGAAAGACTGGGAGTGGGGGGGGGAGTGATCTGTTACCATTAAGCATACGATTACGTATTAACTGAACCTAAAAGAGAATTTCTGGGTGGTGTTATTAATTCAAATAACCATCCACATTCAACTACGTATAGCAAAGAGGACGAAGGCAAGGAAACCAAGAGGAGAGAGAGAGGACGGGATAAAAAGAGCAGGGGAGAGGGGAGGGAGAGGATTGGCGGAAAGGTGGAGTGTTACACAAACAAAAATCGACTGTTGCACTGAACGACCAGGCAGCTGGGAGCAGATACTGGGAAAGAACCACGGGTCAAACAAATCCCCGGGCGAAGCCGGTACGATGGTAGTAATAATAATAATAAGTGAACTGTCACCACACTTTTAAACAATGTAAATAAGTCATCGCCACACTTTTTTTGAACAGTCAACACCAACGAAAACTAACACATAACTTTATTAGGTACTTGCAGTAGTACCCGGCTTCGGCCGGGGCATTGTTTCACCCAAGGTTGTTTCCCAGTTTTCGCTCAGTGTTGCCTGAACGTACAGTGCGATGGGCAGTTTTTTCCCTGTAATTCTCTCCCTGTCCTCCATTCCTCTCCCTCCCATCAACCACCCGCTTTTCTCCCATCCTCTCCCTCCCTTCGCCGTTCCTCTCCTATACACCTACCTGTCCCTCCACTTCACTACGTTCACTTTGCTACACGTAGTTGAATTTGGATGGGTAGTTGAATTAAATACTTTATATGGCTCAGCGGTAGGACCTTGGCTTCTGATTTAAAGGTTCTGGGTTCGATTCCCCGCTCAGGCAGTCTGACATATAAGTCCAAAAGGCAACGTAAATAGGTTTGCATCCGTATTTGTTTAACCAATCTCGAGCCCATCGGCTTTTGGTCCCGTTTAAATTAATTGAATTAAATACTGCCCTCTCTCCTTTTGCTAGATTTGGGCAAGTGAAATTGCTACGGTCTCCATTCCAACCAACCCAGAAAAGTACCTTTTAGGTTCAGTTAATGCATAATCATATGCTTAGTGGTAACCGACACGCTCCCCCCTCAGAACAGCAGGGCTAACAGAAGCAGCGCTTTTTTCTAAAGAGCAGGGCTAACAGAAGCACTGCGCACACATGGGCATTCCCCGTTAAGGAACTCCTAACTCCCAGTTTATTGCTTTGGCTTGACCAGTCTGTACCGTGTGAAAAGTAACTGTCATTTAACACTGTTGCCTGAACGTTGACTGTGACAGGCAATTTTTCTTCCTGTCTGTTTCCTTTACCCTCCCATCTACTCCCGTTCCCCCCGTTGTCCCATCGTATCCCCTAAACTAATTTGGTCCCCATCCCAACCAAAAATTACCTTTTATGTTCAGTTAATGGGTAGTCATATGCTTAATGATAACAGACACAATGCCCCCCCCCTCCACCCACCCTCCCAATCTCTATATTTTTGTAGCACCTCCTCCTCACTCCCAGTTTATCCCTTTGGCTTGAGCAATCAGTAACATGTGAAAAATAACGGTCCTTCGTGCATGACGCCATTTAAGACATGCCTCTGCGGTGACCACGCAGAGCAAATTGTTAGTCGAGGCAACAACGTGCCAATTTCAACTTCTTTTCAAAGCAACAACGTACCAGTTTCAACTTCCAGTCAAAGAATTGACACACTCACACGTTTTCATTGTGTTTAGTAAGACGCCCGTCTTTCCCCCCTCCAAATTGGCACCAGTATGGGTTTTCGAGGGCATAACTACAAGGTGCACTACATAAAAATGGAGGGAAAAAACAACGGAAGAGCGGATTTCTTAGGCTTAAAATAACGTTGTTTTCTCCAACAACAAAATTCGCGCGTTTTAGGTCTAAGAAATCACTCTTCACAGCATCGGCTTTAATATGACGCCCTTCTGTTTTCTCTGCAGTGCCCCTTGCAGCTAACCCATTAAGGCTCCAGCATAGACTTATATACAATAATACTACGTCGTGTCACTGCTCTATACAGACGACACGGTATTCACCATTCGATTCAGCGACCAAAAGTTAGTTAAAAAACACGGCATATTAAAACATTGTTGCTCCTTTACAGCTAATAGACTTTATCGACGTAAGTGAATAAAATAATAATAACATTTAATTGTCACATTTAAACCCTGAGAATAACATGCAACCGTAAAAACAGAAGGCTTTCGTTAACGACACACATGATTGACTTCATTAAAATAGTCTCGACTCCTTGTTGCATGGAAGAATAGGCTTGCTCTCGAACCAATTTCACGGCTACTTACGAAATTAAAACGGTGCAGGTAAAAAATAGGCCTAAAAACTGAAAATTAGGCCTAAAATAAGGCTTGACGGCAACATCAAGTTGCTACAAGTCGCTGCTGGCTTCATCTACAACGTTATAACAGAGAGTGTCTCAAAATTCCCAGACCTCCCTCATAACTTTTGAAGGGGTTGAAAGAAGATAGTGAAACGCTGGCAATGTATAGGTTTGGTTAAAGGATCTACCTTTGCGTACAACCGGCATTTCATCTGCCCCCCTCCCCCCCCCCGGGGGCCCCCAGGGACCCCAACTCAGAAATTTCCAATGGACGAATACCTTATTTGAAAGGTCTTCATTATGCGAGCAAAGTGCCGCAATGATAGCTTTGATAGATGAGCCCAAAATGGCGGCCGGTCAAACTTTAGGATTTTCCTCTGCATCTTTGTGTTACTCAGGCTAAGGATGTTGTAAAGGGACGTAGGTGGCAGCAAAATGCTTTGTTCAATTTGGTTGGATTACACCCATAAAGTTTTTTTGCGGTTTGAAACTCACAGCGTGGGCCTCAGTGCACCCCCCCCCCATTCCCCTGGGGTACTCTTTTATAATAATCTCTTACCGACCTTGTTTATCTGCGCCCGACGTCACCTAGCAGCCACGTAAATTGGCGAAACGAAACATAAAACTCGGACGTTGAACATTATCCATTAAACATTGGGTTCATTAAACAGCTCAAAGGATTGAATGGAATGACTAATGTTAAGGCACTTGCTCGTGGACTTCTGTTACTACAGACAGCTAACAATTATAGCTGTCATCCGCTCTGTGATTTGAGATTGTCAAGCAAGCAAGGTCGGTATCTTTCTACGAGTACTGAACTGGCGAAGTAGCTTGGCCGGGTGTCCGGTTGTTGGTTCAATGATCCCAACGACTTTCCAAGAATGTTCTCCCCGTCTCCATCCAAGACCTGCTTTCGGAAATAGTTATTCTGCACGCAGCAAACATCGCCCTTACTAACAAAAGTGTCTTGTCTCCAACATCAGGTCTCCCTACGACGATTTTAGTTCAAATTTGAACTCCAGAATCAAGTTGCTTTCTCCTTTGTCTGACAATTCTCAGCGTTCGTGGTGTCTGCAACACTGTAAATTTATAGCTACCCATAAGCCACCCTACGGGCTGTCTCCCATCGCAACTTGGCTTCAACGAAAGGACACCAGCGTCATGATCCTCGCCATGTATAGCCCTACTTTCACCTTCTGCCATCTACCACTCGAGGTCTCGGCAATTTCCCAACCATCACCACACATCCTGGTAGATTTTGCAAGGTCGTCGTCTCCTCACTCGTCCATTAGCAACACGACAGTATCAGGTGTTTCTGCAGCGACGGATCTCATCCTCCCGGGTTGGCTTTCGATGATAATTATCTTCTCACCCACCAGATAAATACTCCCTCTATTCGGTATGGCAATATGAAGATGCTTCAGAGTTCATTCCGGTCTACCCTGCCATCATCCAATGCTCGGATCACGTCGTTACCAGACACCTACCTTGTGCAACCTGTCGCAAGACACCCTAGGGCTACGTACTCGGCTAACCACTTCACCAATAGCACGCTCTTATAAGTCCGGATTGAACGTCTTGTCGCATTGAGGAACCTGGGCCAGACTAGTTTACGACTTTTTAGCAAGTTTACTCGACATCAGAAATCAGAACTGGCATCATAAATCAGAAATCGCGATTCGTTCGAACATCTCATTCTTTCGCTATCTGCATTTCTTCAATCAACCTCTCGCCTACGGATTATGCATTAACTTTTTCGCTTAGATTTTTCCCGACAGATAACCGGACTTCGTTCACCTTTACCGAAAATGCTTCTGTTTCTCACTTCTGAACTAGCTTCTAATATATAAAGGACTCACATGGATGCTGTAGGAATACAATAACTCTGGCATTAGTTCCACCGTTTGTGTATCTTCTTCTTTAGATTCACAAACCTTATATTATTCCGTATATCCGTTTATTTAACCTTTTTTGCATATCGAACTTTCAAGGCCACCGCGGACTCAAAAAGTTGTAGCTGGATTGCCTGGCCTGATATCATACGGCCTTTCGATTTTCAAACCGCACTGTACCTGGTTCCCGCAATTCACCTTTTGCTCCAGACAAGCCATTCTACTTGTCACCGTGTTATCTTTCTCAACCTGAGGATCGTCGGGCCACCAGTTACCACAAGTCCAGCATTTTGGTCAGCAACAAAATGAATTGTTGACCGACCCTTTAAATCAGTCGAACGAATCAGTGGGCGAATCATTGGACGTGCTTAGGCATTGGATCGCTGGGCCACCAGTTACCATAAGACCAGCATTTGGTCAGCAGCGTTCTACTAGGCCTTCATCCAGACGACAGGTACTGTATGTTCCTTAACCTTCTTGGCTTTCAACTGAACGACTTTCCCCCATACTGGACTGTCCCTTCTTTCTTTTGGCTATTAGTAATAATTATGAGAATTACAACGCACTCTACAAGCTTTCGAGTACAGTTCGTCAAACAAGAATGAAGCTAAAGTGCTATATTGTAAGCTCTACACCTCCGTCAGCTTTGGAAGTCTCCACAGATTTGACCTGTTGCCCTCATACTGTCGTGTCTTTCTACTGTTATCCCTCCGCTTGCCAAGGTTCCTCCGCGGCTGCACTTTCGCATTTTAGTTGAATTTGTCCACGTTCTTTCGGTTCTTGGGTTTTGTGTCCCCGGGGGTACAAGCTCGTAACCTTGTGCCCATCTGGTGGTGCCCGCCACCATTTTTGACGAGGTCTACATTAATGCTAAAATGTAGGCAATTTACATTTTCGGTAGCAATTAGAATGATTAAAATGCCCAGTGCAACCAGCTGATTTTTATTTTTATTGCTAAACCGAAATATATACCCACCTATACCCACCCTACCTCCCCCCCCCCTTGAATCACCACCTGATGTATAAAGAAGAACGAAAGACTAAATCACCTCGGAGGATGCATGCGCATAAGGGTAACCGATCTGGTAGTAGGCCTATAACTTTGTTCGTCTAGAGAAAGAGCATTCGAGAGCAAGAATGTAAAAATGTAAGTAATGTAAATTTTTGGTTAGGCAATAGAAGCCAAAATCAGCCGGTTGCACCCGGCTGTTTATTTTTTTTATGGTCAACATCTTGAACCTATCCCACTTGGCGCTAGACAGATTTGGATTCAGTTTTGCCAAATAAACTGGTGCCCAAATCTGGTTCCCAATCATTGGCAGTTAGACGTCACGTTTTCGGTTTGCTCCACACGACTATGTGAGCACTTCAACAGTTACGAACATAAATATTTCACCTGACGGTCCCTTCTACTGCATTCCATTGGAGAAAACATTCCTCCAGACATTTTGAGTAGTCTTCAGTTGATATACAAGGTTCTGCAGTTCTGTTGATGAACGAGTACTGAAACAGAAAAATATGTAGACTAAATTAACTACCGAATCCTTTTACACGATAACACGTAATTGTGAAAGTACAACTCGAGAACAGGACAGAAAGCCAAGAAAATAAAAAAAAACCTAGACAGTGTTACAATTGTTTAATTTTATGACTTCAACAAATCGAACGGGTAAACAAACGCCCATCGTAAGTTCCAATCACAGCATTATAACCACAAACCTGCATTTTACTCCTGACTTTAAACTCCCATTACAAACAAAAACGTCACGTGTGCCGTAAAAAAGAGGATTATATGATTGAAGTTTCCCTTTACTTGTTAAAATGTACACGGATACAAACTGATAATTTTTAATTGAAATAATCAAATGTACAATTGAGAAAACTAAAACTATATTTAAAACGTAAAGCACAACAGCACTTAAACAGATGCAATTTCTCAATTGTTCATTTGATTATTTCAATTAAGAATTATCAATTTTTATCCGTGTACGTTTTAGCAAGTAACGTGAAACTTCAATCATATAACCCCTTTTTTTTACGACACACTTGACGTTTTTGTTTGTAATAGTAGTTTGAAGTCAGGAGTTAAATGCAGGTATTTAGTTAAGATACTGTCATCGTAACTTACAATGGACGTTTGTAATTGAAATGTATAGCTGAGAAAATTGCATCTGTTTAAGTGCTGTTGTGCTTTACCAATCATATATTTAAAACGTAAAGAACAACAGCACTTAAACAGATGCAATTTTCTGAATTGTACATTTGGTTATTTCAATAAAAAAATTATCAATTTCTATCCGTGTACATTTTAACAAGGAAGGTCAAACTTCAATCCCTCTTTTCACGGCACACTTGACGGCTTTGTTTGTAATCCGTTTACCTTTTTTTAACAACGTAGCTTAGTTTGGTTTAAAACTATATGCGTTTAGATATTAAGTTGTAATCATGCTTACATAAAAGATGGAGAAGTGCCTTTTCCAATAAGGGTATCCAAACTGTGTTTTTTTTAATGGTTTCTTATAATTAACAAAACGTAGAAAACAACTCCTTCAACACTATCTTTTCCTATTAATTTTTTCCTGCAGTGGGTGTTGCACTGATCGCATTACGGTTGTTAACAAAATGTTGAACAGTGAATAAGGGAAACGTTTTTTGCAAGTCAGCATACACACACACCGTTACACCAAAGAAAGTCACAGGCCACTTGACCGTCTGATGTCAATACTCACGCACCGTTAGGAGGTTGACATATTGAAAGATGACGTCACGAAAACAAAATGGCGACACGCATACTAGTAGTCGGCCATAATGAATCATTACCTGGTCTGTGGGATGGCAACTGTTGTAGTTTACCCCACTATCAACCAACAACTGTACCCATCTTAGAGATGACGTCATTCCTGCTTTCTTCATTCTGTAATTAGCCAACTTTAATGACGTTGGGTTTACTGCATAATTTTGTAGAACTATGGCCGAGTTATGAAGGCAAGCTTAGTGACATCCCGTCAAGATGATGGGGAAAGGGTTATTACATTGAAGGACGTTGCACCATGATAAGTCGTGAGTCGGCAGTAAATCACTTTTCACCACGTTACCACGTTAATACCCACAACTGCTGCTTGTTAAAGGGCAAATACATCCATTATGACATGCATGCTTTACTTTTGGATCACTTACACAATAACTAAACACAAGAATTGCGGTAAGAATACGTTACGTACGTCCGATACAACAATTTAATTATTGCATCACCAAAACACGACATGGCGACCGCCATTGTTTTGCTGGAACGCGCAGAAATTAATGCCGACTGATGTCACTCTTTGATTTCGACTCGCAGGCGATTGAGATAACTCTATTGGCTGTGAGAGCTCGAGCGTCTGACGGCCTTAGCTAAGGCCGTCTGTCGCTTGAGCTCTTACAGCCAATAGAGCAATCTCAATCGGCTGCGAGTCGAAATCAAAAAGTGACATCTGTAACAGAAATTGTGCAACAGTCATTTTACTTTGTAAATAATTGCCTGAAAACGACATTATGGATTTTTTATTAGAAATTTAATTTTGTCAGTTGAAATGACTATCCTTTTCGGATACTGCATTTGAATTTTCAAATAATTTCCTTTGTTTGTTTCCTATAAAATTGTCTTGGTTCGAATACATTGAAGGCATTCTTTGAAACCCATTGTTTCCTAAAGTGACATGGCCGCTTTTTTGTGGATCTTGTAAGGTATTGTAAAGTCTCATCTTTTGTGGATCTTACTGTCGTATCCTCCCTGTCTGCACATTACAGTTTTAGGGCAAGAGATATGTGCTGTGGTGCTCGTGTCAACTGTAGCATGTGAAGGATCCTGAGTTCCCACTTGGATTGCTCCAGCTAAATTGTCACTCTAGTCGTAAAAGTGGGGCATATAGCCCAATTTGGGTTCGGCTCCCATAAGTAAAAACAACAACAATGAAATGATAGGGGATAACGGAGGGGATTCTTACAAGGTTATCCTCCTAGGAAGGGCACAGTTCTTAATGTTTTTTTTTGTGTGGGACCTGTCTCGTTGAAGGAGGGGGAGTGCCTGGATCTCGAATCGGGGTTGAGATGGGGGGTTTCACTAATGTGAGACGATCAGACGTTTTTATTCAAAATACGTGGTAGTCGTGTAGATGAGGTGAGTCTGTATTTTCGTTTTAAGCGAGTTTTGTATTTTCGTAGCTTTTTTTGCTTCCCGTAGCCATTGATCTACCCCAAAACAAAACTCGTTAAGGATTCCCGCCAAGCTTTTCAGCCGTGTGAAGTCATGATATCAAGCGCCAAGCTAATCCCACCGACTAAGAGTTCAAAGGTTAAATGAAATAAATGAAAATTGCTTACTGCGCAATTTTCAATTATTTCACGTAGCTTTTTTGCTTCCCTGTAGTCACTGAACTGGGTAAATCGGGTTAAACGATATTATGTATCTTAACACTTTTTCCGACGGCACTTTGAGCTTTGGATGTGTAAAGTAAGACCTTTAACAATTCTCGTTTAAGTTACATTTTGTTAATTTCATGTAGAGGAAGGCATCTGTTACACACATTAGAATGGTCCCTAAACAACGGAGCATCTTCGTTTACATCTTATTATGTGTTATTTACATTTTACGTATTTTGGTAGGCTAAGCATTGGAAAACCACAATAAATTTTAAGAAATATTGGCGTGAATCGGTAAATGTCTTTATTTTAGCGTACGGTGAATAACATTTTTTTTTCTGAAGTAAGAAAATACAAGATATTTCATTCGCTTCGCTGACAGTAATTTCTGCCGATCCAAGCTATGGCTAACTGGAAATGAACACTTTGTGAAAGTTTCCGCCAGTCAGTGCCGCCCGTGGTAATGTGCTAGGCTACTATGCGCTTCAATGGTTATAGGATCTACTTCGTATGAGATCTCAGCCCTACGATGATCGGAAATTTTCCAGCTCAACTCTCTGGGTTTGCCTCTCCCTTTGTTAGATTTATTTAAAATGAGTAGTTTACTTCATATGACGTAAGATACTAAGAAATAAATAAAAACAAAGTGCCCACAGCTCACCGGACGGAACTTTAGCATGTAACTGTTGGTCATCAGGATAGACTGTTATGTGCACGGATGGAGTATGTAGCACGGCAAAAAGATCTGAACGAATTGTGTGATACTGGGACGGATAGTCTCATAATAATTATGCCGCACAATTATTTGGAGCGTAGCTCCGCTATGAAGACACTCCAATGTAATCTTAGACCTCTCATCACTCGAAAGCCACAAGGACTATCTAAACCACACTTTGCATGCAGTACCACGGGAGTCCGGACAAGGTTTATCAAAAGAAAAATCCGGAATCGGGCATGGGGTTGAGGAACCATCAGGGTGACAAAATGGACCGTTTCTAATTGTTAAGAGCATCCTATTGGTAAACGATTGATTGTTGATGTTAAACAGGCGGCGTTATGCCCAGCTATCAATGAAATCAACTCAAATCGGTAATTGTGTAGTTTAAGCAAACCACTCCAAATCACTCAATTTTTTGACTAATCGACGCATATCATCATCCTCTTGCCAATTCACATTAAAAAACCTGGGGGGGGGGAGGGGAACGTGTTTTAAGGTGTAAAAAAAACATTGAAAACACGTAAAACGATAGTTACGATCGTGTTGAAGCGCTGGCCATATCGCAGGAGACAGAGTAACGAGAAACCCTGATTTGCATCGCAATGAACGGAGGCGGAAATTATCTAACCTAACCTAACAAACCTAACCTAACCTAACAAAACTAACCTACCTAACCTAACCTAAAAAAAAATAACAAAAAAAACGCAGACAGCATAGTTTGGAACTTTACGCGATGCCAACTTTTCGTGCTACTCTGAATCCCGAAACGTGGCCGCCGCTTTATACGGCTGGGCCCACCGTGTTACGTGATTAAAAAACGTGTTTGGAGAGCTAAAAAACGTGTTTACATAACCAAAAAACATTTCCCCCCATTTTTGTAACGTGAAATGAAAAGAGGATGAAGATTTTAGGACGGTACGTACCAAAATTGATCGATTTATCGTGGTTCGCGTAAACTACACAAATACCCTCAAATCAGCGGCCTCATATGTGTCGGTTAACTGTTAGCAACTAAAAGCATATTTTGTAAGGTTGGGCCGATCCCGATTACAGATTAAGAGTGCCTCACATAATTCTTTACAGACATTTGCAATATCGCTAGAAATCAGGATCGGTATATAAAATCCAGATAGATCGCTAATAAAACATATTGAAGATATTTTCACTTTTCGTCAACCCATTTTAACGTTTGCATAAAATCGCTTCGCTCCATTTTGTCGACAGTGGAACTGATGACGCCCTAGTTAATGTTTGCCTGTCGCTTATTCACACTGATTCACAGTAAGTAAGACACACTAACTAAACAAATGAAAAGCTAAAAATGAACACATCAAATTGTTTACTAGTTTTATGTTTATATACACTGTAATGTCCACCTGCGGGCAGTGTGCGTCATCTTTAATTTACTATCAATCCCATACCATTTGAACTACTCTTATGTTCTTCGAAAAGAGTACTGTAGTGAGTAGTGGCGATCTGTGGTAATATGAAAACGCAACGAAATGAAGCCTACAAAAGAAAAAATAAACAAAGTTTTGGAATGTTTTATTTTTTCTGTGTTAACTTAGGACGAATGGGAAAAAGAGGTCGAAAACATGCCTTTTATTTATTAAGTAAAATCCGTATATATAGTAGTAATACATCTCAGATGCAAGAAATATTAATTACCATTAACGTGTAGAAAGGAAGTTTTTTGTTTCTTTTGGACAGTGGCAAGCACAGATTGTCGAGAGGGCAGGGACAACTTTTGGTGTAAGGACACTATCAGTTTTGCGCTTGGATGTTTTGAAGCTCACACTACTTAGGCTGTACGTTTTTTTGGTTGTTTAGGATGGATACCGACTCAGTTTTTGCAAAATCTTTCAAAACGAAGAGAGCTAAGGGGGGGGGGGAAGGGACGGTATTTAATTAAACTATCCATCCAAATTCAACTGCGTGTAGCAAAAGATACGAACGGCAGGAGGCTAAGAAGGGAGGAAAGGAGGAGGGAGAGGGACGTAAAGTGGGAAACAACCACGGGCGAAACAAAACCCCGGGCGAAACTGGGTAAGACTGCTAGTGTGAAAATAAATGATTAGGCAACTTGAATGAATTGTATGGTTGATTGTTACCCAACTTCCAAATTAATTAGAGTGTCGGGTAAAGTAGACATGTTGTCGAGGAAGTAGTAGGAACACAGACGAGATGGGGGAAGAGGTGGAAAACTCACCCAAACAGCAAAGAAACTGGAGCCCACTCTATTATGTCGTCAGCGGAAGTGACGAGGGCTCTAGTTAAACATTAACGACATAGAGCATTCAATAAAAAAGACCAATATACAAATGTTTGCTAGCGACATTTTTAGCTGTCAGTTTTCGAAAACTAAGAAACAGACATTGAACGGCTTCGAAAGTAGTTTGAGCGTATGGCTAATTGGTGTGTGTTGAACGATGTATTTATTAGGAATAAAAAATTGTGCTTATGAATATTGCAACACCACACCTAAAGAGGCGAAAGACTCAAAACATATTGTTGAAATTCTTGATTCAAACTGTAAATACAGGGAGCATATTGACTTACTTATTTGGAAATTTTGGAGCTTATGCCAAAACTATATTGTTTTTTTTTTAAATGTATAAAGCGCCGAAAATATTATGGTGTCGAAGAATTTTTGGTTTTGCTGTAGAATATGAAATAGTGAGACTTCAAAAGATACAAATTAGAATAGTTAAAATTTTGCTTAAAACCATGCATATTCATCCTTCAGCCTACAGTCTAATGAATTCTTGTAAAATTTCGTTTCAGTCGTTTCGTGCCGTACCAAATTACAGTTAAATCAGACAGAAATCGTGTTTTGGTCGCTATTTTCGCCTTTCAATTTTTATCAATTGATGTAAATACCTAAATTATATGAAAGTAAATATGATCATAGATATATACTTTATTTTAGGCCTATAGTCAAGGTAAAGTCCTACTGAATTTTGTTCGAATCGTTCGACACAGTCTAAAATTATTGAGAAAAAGGGGATGAAATTATTTTCGGCCCTACTTTGGGAGTCAGTCCTCTTCTTCGTCCCAGCAGTGCTTTCATCGCAAAATCAAGTGTGTACGTTGCACTTATATCAAACATTATTTCTACTAAAAATCATTCGAATCGGTTCATGCATTTGCCCTTAACTGCAGGACAAAAGATAGACATACCGCCAGACACAGCAGAATGCCAAATCGTCGACTTTAAACGGGACCTCCTTTGTTTCCCTCTCTCGGTCTATAATAATACCAGTAATATCTACCTGGGTAATGGCTACTTCGTACAGAAATGGTTCGTTGGTCGGATGAACCAGTTTGGTACGTGCGTAGGTTATCTCATTCGGCTCATGAATGTAAATCTAGAAAAAAAAAAACAGAAAAATTTATAATTTTATATTTAAATAAGTGGCCGGAAAGTATGATATTTTTCTCGCTCTTCATTGATATTTTATTCTTTGATGTTTTATTCTAACCTGATAGAATACAAGAAATTTATTCGAATTTCCACAAAGTAGATAGGCATGTAGAAAGCAACCTTCCTATTTAATTAACTCCTCAGGCTTCCCCCAAATTAAAGGGAAGCATATAACTACCCATACCTGTATTTGGAACTTTGTTTACGATAATGTATATGTTTATAATAATATTATGCTACTTCAGTTAGCTTTATCAAAATAACGTTAAAGATTTTCGATACAATATCTATTGTTTTAGGAATAATCGATTCAAAATTCATAATTATGATGGCGGCATTTGTTGAATCACTGCAGAAGAGCGTGTTATATTCTACACTCTAGATGCTAAAATCGTTATTGTGGAGAATAACACAATAAAGTGTGTAGTTATTATTTTCTGAATCATTCCTGTCGTTCTGAAAATCTGAACCTTACGCGATTCGATTTATTATCTTTAGTAGTTTGCAAATGTTTTTATTAATCGCATTCAGATTAATTGTTTGCTATGGACGGGTATAGTGCGTGACCACTGGGGCATCAGATTCGATAGGCGTCTTGATTCCAGCTGTACATCTCTGGCTTCTTGCCGACCAGGCTTCAATCCTGGTGATGGGAAGTGCATGTGTACGGGTTTGTCTTTGGTTGTTTCCCGCCCGTTGTACGAGGGTTTCCTCTGGGTACTCCGGTTTCCTCCCTCCCACGGCAAAAAATAACTTATACGATGGTGGTTCCTTCCACTAAACATCTGGCGCTTGGGCCTTTAAAGAGCTGTATAGCTTGCTGGCCGTCACCTACTACGGCTTGCTGGCCGGGCTTTTCTGCTGGATCCCGGGCCATGTTGGGATAGGTGGAAAAGAGCAAGCGGATTCTGCAGCAAAAGGGGCCCTTTCTGGCCCTCTCGGAAGGGATCTCAGCCTTGTTCCCTCGGACGCCTTTCCAACTCTGCGTCTGAGGTTACATGCTTTTTGGCAAGCCTCGTGGGATGGACAGGACGGCAATAAATTACGAGCTATTAAAGGCACTGTTGAGGAATGGCACTCGGCGTGTCGCCGCAGTCGCCGTGAGGAGGTGGTGTTGGCCCGTTTGCGCATTGGTCACACTCGACTTACTCACTGTTTCCTTTTGCGGGGGGTTGACCCTCCTGAATGTTATTGGTGTCAGCGGCCACTTACGGTCCGGCACTTCCTTGTTGATTGTTGCCATCTTGATGGTTTTCGTCGTCGTTTCCATCTTCCGCATGACATTGTGCGTCAATTGGGCGATAAGTCTGTCCTCCTGTCCGGTGTTTTTCAATTTTTGCAGGAGGTACAGATGTATGACAAGATTTAGATTAGGGGTTTGAATAATATCTCTGTAATGTGTAATGCAGTGGCAACCCGGACCACTGCACTGTGACTGAGGTTGGCGCTAATGACCAAGCTGTCGACGCGCCATTAAGCCTCATCTCCCCCCCCTACTATATTACTATTGCTTGCTTTTGTTTGACTGTTTGCTATTGTTTGAACACTTTGATGTTGTTTGCCATTTTTTGCGTTATTTCGCTTTGTAATATTTTTTGAGTAACGAATCGGAAATTATCTGCAAATGTTACCACCAAACAAAGAAACGCAGTAGCGCCAACGTTGTCAACCGCTAACAATGACAAATAAGTAGCAATCACGAAGAAATACAAACACGGGCTCACGATGGCACGTGATTTTTTCATTCTAATTGCTCCTAGTACTTGTCATTCTTAGCTGTTCACAATGTCGGCTCCATAGCTGATGAATGTTTGTCGTAATTTTTGGATTTTCCAAAAAAATATACTTGCAGTTGTGCCAAGGTTTAATGTTACATTGCACTTTGTCTGATGAGTGGCAATTGGATCTTTCTGATATCACTGCTTTCGGTGGCTGAAACTTGACGGGTTTTTAGGTTACATTTTTTGTTTGTTTGTTTAGATATCAGGTATTTTTGGTGATGGCTGTATTTAATGTGTCGCTTGTATTATAAGTTGTCGTATTGTTTGTTTAATGACTTAAGAAAATAATGACGATCTCCCTTCCATTACGTCTGTGCTTAAAAAGTTTTGTTGAAGCTTTTTCTTTGATGATCCCCTTACCCCCATTTTTGGCTTCTGAAATTGCCTTACTTTCGATGTTATTTTTGTTTACGTTTTTGGTTGCAACGTTTGGTGTGGCCTTACAGCTAATTTTAAAATGTTGAGTGTTTTCGGGATTGTTTTATGTTCTTTTGGTAACTGTGTAAATAAAGCCATCAAGTGCATGTGAGTTAAAATTCACATTCAGTCACATTTAAACTTACTTCTGCTTCCCATTCCTCATTCCATCTAAAATTCCCGGGGTGAGTTGCTCTTAGGTGACAGCCTGCACATTCTGTCTTATTGTGCTGGGTTTTTAATTTTTAAACTTAAATTTTGCAACCTGTTCACCATACATTCATATGACTGTAAGGGTTTGAACTTTTCAACATTAATATTGAGTGTGTTAACCTTACGTCCTTTTGGACTGTAAGAAATTGAACTTGTGCTTTCTAGAATAGCATGATATAGATTTAGGTATGTGTTTTGACCATATTTAAATTTTTTTCCACTTGATAAGAACCCCTATCTGATGGGCGAAATGTAAAAGAAATATAGTGATTTTTAACTCAGATATATTTAATGGCTTTAATTACTCAATTACTTTTGAAAGTACTTTTATCGTTACTGCTTTTGGTAGTTGTGATTTTTTTTGTGGGGGGGGGGGGGGGGGAGATTTGTTTGTTGTTTGCTTCTTTTATTTGTACACATTTAGGTTTGTTAATTTTTCTTGAAGTTTTTTATTGTGGTCAACTCCCCCTACGCTCTACACTCAGCTCCCAATCTAACTGTTGTAAAACAAACTAAATGAGTGTGCTAAAAAATTACCTAACTTACGATATTTTTATTTAATTGCGTGTATTGTTGTAACGTTTTTTTGAAACTTTACATCTTTATTTTTAAACGTACTTATTTACTGCATTGATGTCACAGTTTTGCTTATTTTTTCGCATTGATCACGTTGAACACTTACACTTGAAAGTTGTATACTTCAGAAATTAAGCATTCCAATGAGGTGTAAATAATGCCCATTCATTTGTTGATTTTATGTTAATAGGGTATGGTGGATTATGGTAATTTACCAACAACAGTGCAACTTATGGATACACTAAGGTGGCATACTGTACAACGATATAATTATCTAGTACGTGATTTCTATACCCCCCCTCAATATTTAACAACTGACCCCCATTCTAAATAGGGAAATAATGGTTTATGAAATTACCTTACGACGATTTTGTTTATTTACTTGTAAGACTGTAACATTTGATGAAACTTTACATCCGTATTTGAAAACTTGAGTATTTCCGGCAAAAATGCCAGATTTTTTTTGCCGCACTGGTCGATTATGCTCTATATCCGCCCCCCTTCTCCCCCGTTGCTTTACTGTTGTATACATTTGAGAGAGAAAAATAATTGTCAGGTTGTCTGTTTGTTAATAGGGTATGTCGGATTTTGTTAACTTTCAACAGCATTGCAACTTATAAAAAGACCTAAAGGCACTACGTTATTCCTACTGTGTGATTTTCGTTGTTTGGTTTGCTTCCCGCTTTCCTTAAAATAATGTACGATGTGGAGAAGTTACGTAATCCAGATATTCCATGACAACCCCGACCAACGCTTCACATGCACCCGCCGAAGCCTGAGATACGTGACCCAGACGTTGCTTTTAACAATACCGAACAATACTCTTAAGGTAACGAACAATAATTGTAGGGTTAGGAAGTATACTTTTACAATCAACTGTCCTCCTTCGTGCAAGTTAGCTCACTAATACTATGACTCTCCTTTCCCAAACCACCAAAGATATGTAGATTTCATGCCGCCCATTGCAGACGAGAGCTTTCATTTCGCAAGGTCTTCTGAGACGATCACAATCGGCTTTTTTAAAAACTATGAAAGTTAACATGACTTCCGGACTACCAGTAGCTAGCTAACCAGCCATTCAGTAACACGAAAACCACGATTTTTGTTAACACGTTTTTATAGAAAGTTTCTTTGACGAAATAAAACCGTTGCCCTACTTATGGGGACGTAACATCCAAAGAAATTGCAGCCGTTTTTTCGTATACTCATTGTAACCTACAAAACTTTCGCTTCAGATAAAGACACTTGCTTATGATTGCGCCTAATCCCACCGTTATGAAACATCACAATGCAAAACAATAAGCTAATAATAATAACAATAACCGTAACAATAGCAATAACAATAACACCGAAGAATTTGGTAGTGACACGCGTATCTTATTAAACACGTTGGTGAAATAAATTATTTAGACGAAGCAGAAGTGGGTGAGTAGTTAGCAAAGTACTACACACTGCAATTTTGTCCACTATGTGTAAAAAAAAGACAATTATTAACTATATTTTGCATCTGGTATTCAAATGTTTGCCTATTTTATATTTTACTCAAAAAATGGGTGATTATAAATATCATGCCAGGCCGATCGACCGTCCATCAACTATTAATTGCACTAGATGAGTGCAGCGAATCCTTTGAATTCTGTCCAGTGTTTTTCAATTTTTGCAGGAGGTACAGATGTATGACAAGATTTAGATTAGGGGTTTTCTCTGTAATGTGTGGTGCAGTGGCAACCCGACCACTGCACTGTGACTGAGGTTGGCGCTAATGACCAAGCTGTCGACGTGCCATCAAGCCTCAACCCCCCCCCCCTTAGAAATTGAAGATACAACTGATACTTTTTGATTTTAGGAAGGCATTTGAATCTGTCATTCATAGCAAGTTGCTTTTTGAACTGCATTTTTATGGATAGCAGGGAAATTTGCTGGGCTGCGTAAAGGACTATGTTTGCGGGAAGACATAGCGTGTGATCGGTGGCAACGATAAATCTGTGGTACTAGTGGTGTCCCACAGGGATCGGTATTGGTGCCATGCTGTTTGTTCTTTATTTGAACGACCAAACAAACACACATACAGCTACTAACCCGGAAAAATTAGCCGACGATGTGAAGGTGCATTCATCTTTTATCCCCAACTCTGACTGTAACCTGTTGCAGGATGACGTAGTAACCAATGTGTTGATGTGGTCTGAAAATTGGCAGCTACCATTGTCACGAGAAAAATGTATGAGAATCTCTATTGGGAAAGTACCTATCCCCTTTAAATACAACGATGGTGCAGCAGGACTAAACTATGTGGCATGTATAAATGACCTTGGGGGTATTTTTGCAGTCCGACCGAAAATTTTCTTCCCATTGCAACTACATAACTATGAAGGCAAATCGACAATCTGCAATTGTAAGACAATGTTTTAATTCGGAAATCTTTGGACCTATTTGTAGGCATACAAGATGTGTGTTTGTCCTGTGCTTGAGTATGCTAGCCAGGTTTGGTCACCGTGCTTGTTAAAGGACATTGATCAGATCGAATCGGTCTAGCGGAGATATACAAAGACTCTGCTGGAACTACAAAAGTTAAACTATGGATGCACTGAAATTTCTAAACTTGAATTCACTGGAACTGCGCAGATTGAAGGCTGATCTTGTTCTAACATACATAAACTTTACGTAATATGTTACCTCTCAATATTTCTTTTTTCGAGTTGAGAACTCAGCCAACTACTAGAACGGAGACTCCAGAGCTTTCAAATTTGCCGCACCTCCAAAAACCGTGAAATCTCATTTTCTTTCCGTATTTGAGGCACCTAGAATCGACTTACGAGGGACATCGTCACTGCACCCAACACTAACAGCTTCAAGAACAAATTCAACTCGCTTCGCTCGCTCATTCCGCATCGTCTCGCTGCGCTCAAGGAGATTTCTTGCTGCAATACTTATGATACAGACAGACCTTCCACATAAAAAACTATAAAGCAAATTATAAGAGTGTAGTATGCGATATCGGTTTTTCTCGAGAGAAGGTCAATATTATTTTTTTACGTCCAAGTAGTCAAGCATAAAAATCGAGCAATTCATCAGAAAAGCGCTGTTTCTGATGACAAACGCTGATTTTCGTTCGCTTCGCTCACTCAATCAGCGCAAACATTGCCTCAAAAACGTGACTGAATCAATGTAACCACCAAGAACCCTACATCACGTGTGATTTGTGTTGGTATACACTTTATATGGGTTTTCTTGTTTTACCTGGTTTAAGAATATTGTTCTTTACGTCCTGCCATTCTTCCATTCTCACATCCTTTCTTCCTCTTTTCCATCCTTCCATCCGTTCTTAATTCCTTCCTTCCATTCTTCAGAAACACGAATGTTTGACACCGTTTTAAAACCAAATCTATTGTTTTGATTTTTCCATGCATCAACTCAGTTACTACAAAACCGATTTTAAGATCTATATGTGGAGTGATGGAAAATACGTTGTCCTTTTCGGCTCATTAGGCCACGTCTCGCTGCGCTCCAGATCATCTCTCTTTGCTCGAGGAAGTTTTCACGAACAAACTATGACGTCATGAACAAACAACATGCGGGTAAAAAAATACTTTAACGTTTGTTTTTCAGGTTCTTTCGCATATTTAAGGGTCATAATATCAAGTTACAGCGATGAAAATAGGCCTATTAAAAGTGAAAATTAATTATCTTTCGTTTGGTCCTACTCCCATATTTGTGGGTGCTTTGGTTCCAGAGGAGTAGAGGTACAAACACGCACGCACGCACGCACGCACATCGTATGATTTTAATGATGTAGACTAGCGGAGTAGCTCGCTTCGCTCGCTCATCCGCGTCGTCTCACTACGCTCGAGGAGATTTCTTGCTGCAACGCTTATGATACAGACAGACCTTCCACAGAAAAAACGTTCAAGCAAATTATAAGAGTGTAGTATGCGATATCGGTTATCTCGCAAGAAGCTTAATATTATTTTTTACATCCAGGGAGGCAAGCAAAAAGATCAAGCAATTTATCAGAAAAGCACTGTTTCTGATGACAAACGCTGATTTTCGTTCGCTTCGCTCACTCATTCAGCGCAAACATTTCCTCAGAAACGTGACTGAATCAATGTAACCACCAAGAACCACACATCACTTGTAATTTGTGTTAGTATACACTTTATATGGGTTTTCTTATTTCACTTATTTTAAGAATATTGTTCTTTACGTCCTGCTTAGTAGCCTACAGATTTTTCCATCACTTCACTTTCCGATGTCACTTGGAGAAACATCTGCAGAACGTCAGATTTAATCTCCTACGAAGGTGAGAGATGAAAGATTGATAGAGCAAAGCGAGACACACATTGAAAAGGTTTAGTTTTATGTGGAAATCGCTCGCTTTGCTCGTTCAATCCACGCACCTCCGTGCTTCAGAAACACGAATGTTTGGCACCGTTTTAAAACCAAATCTATTGTTTTGATTTTTTCCTGCATCAAGTCAGTTAATACAAGACCGATTTTAAGATGTATATGTGGTGTATTGCAAAATACGTCGTCCGTGCATCCTTTTCCAGATAATCTCTCTTCGCACGAGAAGGTTTTCATGAACAAACTATGACGTCATGAACAAACATCATGAGGGTTTAATAAAACGAACGTTGACGTTATTTTTAAGGGGTTTTCGCATATTTAAGGGTGACAATATCAAGTTATAGCGATGAAAATAGGCCTCTTAAAAGCGCAATTTAATTTATCTCTCGTTTGGTCCTACTCCCATCTTTGTAGGTGCTTTGGTTCCGAAGGAGTAGAGGTACAAACACGCACGCACATCGTATGATTTTAATGATGTAGACTAGCGGAGTCGCTCGCTTCGCTCGCTCATTCCGCGTCGTCTCGCTACGCTCGAGAAGCTTTCATGATGCAACTCTTATGCTGCTGACAGACATTCCACATCTAAAACGATCAAGCAAATGAATGCAGTGCGCGTTTTTCGTAAGGCTTCAGTTTCTAAACAAAAAACGGCTTCGGCGTTTAGAAAACCATCACCCTTCTGCCATGCGCCTAAACTGCCAAGGAGCCAGGAGGCGAGACACGCGATTTTTATACCCTAGTCGGCCTTAGTTTAAAGAATACGCTCGAGGAGCTGTCATGCTCCAGCTTTTAAACTGCTGACAGACATTCCACATCTAAAACAATCAAGAAAATGACCAGAATGTAGGACGCGTTTTTCTTAACGCTTCAGTTCAAACAATATGGTAACCATACATCACTCCAACGGTCTGGCCACCCAATAGCTACATGCGCCTATTGTTCAGATTGTAAGCCATAATACCACTGACAACAAAAGCCTCGATAAAACCATTGTCTTTCTGGCACATGCATGAACTGGCCTTGAGCCAGGAGATGAGACACGCGATTTGTAGCCCATTCAGCCTTGGCTTGAAGAAGCCATTCCCTTTCTGGCATGCGATTGAGCTGTCATTGAGCCAGGAAGCGAGGCATGCGATTTGGACCCAGTCGGCCTTGGCTTGAAATATCCATCCCCTTTTTGGCATGCACCTAAGCTGACAATGAGCCAGGAGGCGAGACATGCGATTTCTTCCCCAGTCGGCCTTGGCTTGAAGAAGCCATTCCCTTTCTGGCACGCAATTGAGCTATCATTGAGCCAGGAGGCGAAGCACGCGATTTGGACCCAGTCGGCCTTGTCTTGATAAAGCCATCCCCTTTTTGGCATGCACCTAAACTGACAATGAGACAGGAGGCGAGACACTCGATTTCTTCACAGTCGGCCTTGGCTTGAAGAAGCTTTATCCATCGGTGCTGCAAGGCAGTTTCAACGCTGTAGCACGCGAGTTGCTGCATGCTTGAACTAAACATGCTTGGAGCAGAAAGAAGTCGCTAAGAAGTCGCATACTCCTTTGTGCCGCTCTTGGTTTTTGTATTCCAATAAATTTTGTAGACTTTACATGGGTTTCCTTGTTTCACAAATTTTAAGAATTTTTACTTAAAAGCCATCTCCCCTTTCCCGCTACGTGTGATGCTTTGAAACAGCAACCACATGTCGCCCATAATTTCTGACTAATATAAAAGATTTCGTGCAAGGCGAAATCGTACCTAGAAACTATTCGTGTTTACCACAATTAGGCCGGACTATTGCTGAGTAGAGCACGAGCTAATAGCACATTATTGATCGAATGTCGATGGTTTACAAATGCAAAAGCTGAAATATTACTGACACCTTTTTCTGTTATCAATATATTTTGTTTAAATATGCCTAATTTCGCATTAATCTTTTCGTAGATTTACGTATTTTCTTTTAAATTTAAGGCTAAATAGGTAGTTTGTATTTGGAATATTCAAAATGCAACTCCAACAGACGTTCCATCAGCAAGCTGCACGTACCTCATTGTTGAATGTCGGCTGTTAGCATTGCCAGCCGTAATCCTGCCGACAACACTACTGAACCACGCGCCTTCTACGTGGCGCAACAATTGTGGACCATCCCCACAGCAGAAAGAGGTGATATTCCGAAACTAACAATCAACTTCGAAAAAATCGTTTCAACAATGGTCCATAGGGGTTTTTTCGCTTTTTTCGAGCGGAAAAATTTTACCTAGAACTACGTAAATACGCCTACGCGAAATCCGGATTAATTTCCTGTCTTTTGACACCTTTCTCATATTTTTAGGCTTCCTACTTCAAGAGGAGAAGAGGTACATATATATAAATATTTATATACTGTATATATATACCGACCGTAAGTTTTTAATGGTTTAGATAGTCCTCACTGTTGGTTTACAAGTTTTAGAACTGGTGGTCGGTTTCCACCCCCTCCAAGAACAAAAGTTGCAAGCTTCCTGCTGGCGTTTAATTATAGCAAGATGTTATAGCATCGTCTTTGGCAAGCAACAATAAATGAAAAAAACATAGACGCGCGAATGTAAAAAAAAAACAACTAAGTCTGAGAATTATGAGACGTCGTGAGCTCACTAAGCAAGCATACTATGAAAGCATGCAAAATCAAATTGAGTGGCTATGTATTTGACTTTCCTGCCAAATGATGCAAAGTCACAACCCAAGACTCAAACTTCTCGAATAGTTTCTGGCATGGAATGGGTGCTTGCTGAAAACTAAGAGTAATGGTAGACAGACCTTTAACGTCGATGTAACTTTCATCAATTTGATCTCACATCGCTTTAGGTTGTAGGGCTTTAGGGAAGGAGCGGATGCAAGACAATGAGACAGGAGGCGAGACACTCGATTTCTTCACAGTCGGCCTTGGCTGAATTAGTCAAAACGACTATGTGTGTACTGTACTTCCTGCTAAGGCGACGAACTCACCTCGTTTCTCTAATCCCTAGTCAAATGCCCCAACTTTCTACTTTGTTTCATGACGTTTCAGACTTTATTTCAACCAATCATTCAGGAGGCGATACCTGACGTAGGTAGAAGATGGTTTCGGTTAATGCAACTTGTTATTGGATTTATGTAGGTACACGGACTTAATTACATTGTTTAGTCCGAAAGCGACGTGAGTTCAAGTTTACTCCAGTTAGAGCAACATAAGAAAGACCTCAATTAACGCTCAAGTTGTAGCGTGCTTGAGTTTAACTTACCATTGATTCGTAATGGCGCGTATTGCAGTATGGTGGTGCCATAATGATTTCGTAACGTCCACTTGAACTATCAACAAGCTTGTTTTCACCTGTAAATACACACAAATTTCAGCATTACGTATGAATGAAATTGTATCCCTAAGCACTGAATTAAAAGACAGGCTAACTCGATAGCTTTTCTCCGTATTTGCTGGAATGTATGATTGGCTGGAATGCTCAGTACTGTCCTTAACAGTACTTATACCACGGCTGTGACATCACGCTAACTCAACGCCATGCTAAATTTCCGTTGGTTAAATCCCGTTAACCAACACCGGAAGTGTGCGTCATCGCAAAAAGTGTGGGTTATCAAGTTACCTCACACTTTTGCCGATAACCAACACTTTTGCCAATAACCCACACTTTTGACACTGCCGGATCACGCGACCGGGAACACACACCAACGACCAAATACATCGTAAAAAAAAAAGTAACGCAATAAAAGCGCACAAAACTTAATTACTTAAAAGGAATGAAATCCCATCCCTGCAAACTCTTATACGTCTGGCCAATATCTAAGCCATTCACGCTGCGTTAACTCCCCCCTCCCCCTCCCTCCGCAAACTAAAATGCAATGACCTTCATTCATAACGCTACCCTATTACCTAGTTTTTAAACAATTCTCAAACTACAAACGCTCAAAATGAATTACATACCTTCCTAGAATGTCATTCTATCCCTGCAGTCTTTTATCGAAGTTCTATCACTCCGAAAAGCTTCGAAAACACAAGCGGCCTAGCTAGCGTGAAATACGGCGAAACAATTCCTGCTATCATTCTGCCCACTCCCCCACAAACGGACGCAAACGATTCGTCGTTCTACCAACCACTCCACCCTCAGTAAACTAAAATGGAATGACCTTCAGTCTTTTTCACAAAACACAAACACGTTTTAATTAAATACGACTTAGCTTGACGTCCCAACCTTAATATAAATATGTTATTTATTAAAAGAACTATTGGTTATCGATTTTTAAACCCCGGCTGCGATGATTTGGCCGCAAGACATGCGAAGCCCCCGAGACGATTTGCATGTCGAGCGGCCAAATCATCGCAGCCGGGGTTTAAAAATCGATAACCAATAGTTCTTAACCAATAACTATTATTTATCTAGGCTTACTGTGCTGGAAAAATATTCTCAGAGGGCGAGCTTCTCTTCTGGGCACGTACTACTTGTTCAGTTCTTTACTAATTAGCCTACTTCTTCCTTCCCCCACCCCCCAAAAAAATCCTATAAACTAAGTGAAATCACGTGAAATTATTTAGGTTATGAAAAGTAAATTATAAAGCGTTCGGTCGGCCTGAAATTCTTTTGGCGTGCAACTCAACAATTTAACTCCAAGAAGTATTTACAATCAATGATTCTCTCATTTTACTGTCTAGTCATCTGTTAAACAAGAAGCAAACTTTGTAACCTTAGGTTTTAAAACTATTCCTTCTTCTGACGTCTTTAGATTCACTGTTGCCACATTTGTCATGGAAAAGAAAGGCTCACCTCTTGTGTCTTGCAGGGCATCCATGTCCAATATCATTTGCTCTTCTCCTCTCATGCGCTTTACACAGGCAGCCCATTTCTCTGGAGTAAAATGTTTTAAAGCATGAACGATCAGCTGTAAAAGAATGGTTCTCAGCAGGAACTGAACCTTTTACTTGACTCCATAACATTTCCTATGAACGGCCGATAAGGTAAATTTGGCATAGGGATGACCTTAGTTGGAATTGGCAACATTTTTTTCTGAATGACCTTTTTTCTGGATGGGCAACATTTTTACGATCTTATCCCCACAAAAATGCATGTTTTCACAAATCCGTAAGTTATATTTTTAAGCCGCCCCTTCACATTCTGTCCAAGTTTTCAAAACGGAAGAATCACAGCAGATTGCCTATTCACCTGCTGGTTAGGAAAAAGGGTGACAAGAGTAAAAAGTCTTAAAAAAATAAACGGAAAAAAATTGTTGCAAGAAAAATTCTAATTACGACCCCATCATCACTGTCTGGAGTAATATCCCCCTAAATCTCTCTTCGTCCACTAACATCTGTCCTGGCTTTAGTTTTCAAGTCTTGTTTGCGTTGGATGTTAGTCTTTTCTTCCCTGGTGTTGAAAACTGTCCATCTCATTCCCGAAATTCCTTCTTGGTCCGATGCTGCTTGCTGCAATGATAGTAAATTCTACAGTTGTATCCATAACATCATCTGCGTCTACCTCAGGACGCTTCCATCTTAATGTGCTACCAGGCCCTGACGTTTTAAAGTGACCCCCAAACACAATTCGAAGGCGTGCGAGTAGGGCGTGAAGTCATATGAAGACAGGTACGAAATGATGAGGGATGGAACCAAATTTTAATACCAACAAGGAAAGTTCACCGAATAAACAATATTTCAACAACAACAAAAATTCCACTTGAACGGCATAAACTAAAGGTGTCTCCTTACGAATATATGTGACGGCCCGTGTGCCATTGGCAACCAGGCTCTATGGCCAGCCAAGCCTGTTTGCTGTGAACATTTATTACCCTTTTGCGTCTGTTAGCCGGTTAGGGGTTTGCCTTTACACTGCAAATTTTAGTGACGATGTTACCATGCAGTCGCCATCTTGAATTCGGAAAGGGATCTTACGGAGCTTCACAACTGTGAAGCGAGTCTATTGCACCCACAATAACAGATACTTCGCTCAGGTGTGACTGAATCTCAATTAGCCCATCAATAGCATGGGGTTTTAGCATGGGTTTTAGCATGGATTTTAGCCAGTGGTCGAAGCAATAATAAACAAGAGACGGTATGGCAAAATCTGGAGACTATTTTGTATTATTTCTCCACTGTTTATTTTCCCACTCTGAATCTTTGGTTAATGATGAGGGGAAATAATAAAAAAAAAACTAATCACAAAGCTGTGCTTCTATTAACGGTAGTGGTAAATACTTAAACTAAATTTTCACAAAATACAAATTAGTGTAAGAAACTACATATATTACATAATAATGGGCTTTCATTGAACCACCATTAGCAAAGCAAGCAGGGTTCTTACAGGTACACTTTGGGCACATCAGTGAACTGTTATTTGACTTTTCCTCATGTATTTCTTCACTTAGCTTTATCATTCTAAATCTTATTTGTATGATCATACTGCCATCAAGGCTTCTGCAAAAGACGGACTTGTTAGACTGAAATTAAGTAATTCAGGTTTTATGTGAGTCTTTGAAAATCTGGAAATGTCGTTGAAAATATCAATTAAATTCCAGGCCAGGACAAGTACCTGAAAATCTTGAAAATAGGTGTGTGTATCTTCAATGGGGTGATGAACGAAATCAAGGCGACTTGCCTTGAAGAATGCTAAAAAAAATTTAGCCCCGAAAGTAAGCTAGTCTGAAGTCTACATTATAGCATGCATTATTCTTATTATTAAACAAAAACGGAACGTTAAATGTTTAGAGTAAGGATCTAAACGTCAAAACCTAGAAGGAACACGGACAAGCTTTGACAGTCAGGGTCTAGGTGTACAATTTTGTCAGTAAGAGGCTGGTAAGCATAAGACCCTTGCTACCCGGTGGTTAGCTTAGTTCGGACAGAACGTGTGTATGAACGGTTGTAGCAGGTTTTCTTTTTTCTTAGAATATTGTTATGGAACTTTAATAACACAATTTTCAACTCGGATTTCTGTAATCCATGTAAACACTGAATTGCTAATTCAGTACAACTCTTTCTGTTATATGTTAATTTGCTTACCGCTCTCTTTTAGCTTCTTTCGGCTTTATTCGTCTTATTACCGGAGAGCAAGCCAAATAGGCAATGGACTTTTTAGCTTTAACATGGAAGGGAGCTACACTGGCTGTTTCATAAAAAAACAATACGATCCTAAGCGCACGAGTGGTGTTTGATATACTGTTTGCAATATGGAGATGGTTTGTTGTCTCATGTATTTGTCGGCAAATTCATGTACCACGTTGATATATTTCTGCACACACTGGCTAATAAACGTTGATTTTTGTTTGCTTCGCTGACTCAATTAGCACACTCAAGCATTGTTTAAACAATTATTTTTCATTGGCTACGCCGAAGGCGTGTAGCCGTGTATCCCAGGCATATAGTCCGTCAGTATTTTAAATATTTAACCATGTTTTACTAATCTTTTAATTTTAACCATCCAGTGGTTTATGACAGTGGTTCATGCATTGTTTTAACAATTCTTTTTTGCTGGCCACTTTGCAACGTAGCAATGATTTTCTACAGAATATATGTCGTACAAAAATTCATCGGTTGGTGAAATCGACTTGAGTTCCATTGTCAAGGACACGTTCACAGAAGTAAACCTACATGAGGAAAAGTCTAATCATAGTTTACGTGCTACAGCTGCAAATAGTGTGGGGATTCCCGAACAAGCAATCAGCAAATTTTTGGACCCTCATAGTGTCGAGATGCTGCTGCGGTTCCAAAAAACAAGCGAAAAACAACTGCAGAATACATCACATGTCTAATTTTTGTCGAACAAACTGTAGAACTGAAAACTTCAGCTGAAGGTTCATTTTTCTTTCTAAATGTCACAAATTGCACTTTTAACATTTCGAAGTGAAGTGTCACATTTCGAAGGAAAGTAATAAATAGTACTTTTAACAGAAACTAATAAATCACAGCTAATTAAATAACTGTAGTAAATAAATTTAGTAGCGCCTTAATAAAGAGAAGTTACATTATGACTGTCTGAAGATATATCTTGAATGCTGCCGCATTCTGGCAACAATGAACCCATTGTTATAACGCTCAAGCAGAACAAGCCAGCTGGTAGATAAAAGGGTTAAAGGGTTAAAGGGTTTAAGGAGCGTTAACCACGCCTTTGTCATCTGCCTGAAGCCCTAAGGCCCTAGGATAATAAGGATAATGTTTCTCTTCACATTTTCTCAAAGTGCGGATGAATTATTGGCATACCACCATTGTTAGCAAATTTTATCTTTAGTCTACGCCTTCTGACTGGCGTTTGCTGATTGGCATTGTTGCCTAATAACGATGTTTATGACAATGCAATCAATCAAACTGATCGTACAGGGTCCCGTAACTTCGGAATGGCACGACTAAATTCTGTTTTTATAACGGTTACATCCTCAGAAGAGTCTTTTTTTTTTTACATGAGCTAAGAAATAGCTTTCTGAATAAGTCGAACACCACCATATAAACCAAAAATGAATATCACCATGTCAGCTCAAGTCCAGATCGACAGTTAATAAAAGTTAGTACACGTGTTGGCGAAGTCCCAGAAAGCTTCTGTACCAAATTTGAGTTGAAAATGTTGAAAGATGGCAGAGAAATTAAGCATCAAAATATTGGTTTTACATGGGAGACCGAGGTCACACCTTACATCGAAGGCCACAGCCCTTACTAATAAATATCTACTAATAGTTTACCTTCTATTAGTGTGTTATTTTGCAACCTAAAAAGAATTCTACAGACTCCAGTACTGGAAATCCCATCAGGATTTGTAAACTTTATCAACGAAATCAACGTAACTTAAATTTGATGCTTCTTAAAGCATAACATTGCACTCGGTTCAATATGTTCAAGGCTATTTACATCAAGGACTGGTAACAACCCTACATGATTGAATTTTACGTGAGAGAGGAAATATGCAGACTCCGTGAATAAACGAAATAACATTATGCTTCAAATCAAGTATTCTTCTTCATCATAGTGTTACTTAGTATCAGCAGCCTACCAACCACCATTCTGCCTATTGTCAGTTAGGGGCTTATGGACGTTGTACTCCTCACCATGGGACAGCTGGGAGAGTGGCCCAGCTCTCTAATGTTCTAACTGCTCAGCAAAATGTTCACCGATGTTTTGCGGATGTTGTTTCGTCATGGAAGTCCAGTATGAGACTGGCCATCTTTAGGCAGCCCTTGTGCGCCATTAGCATCCAAAGATTTCGCCCTTCGTGCAGAACCCCTTGATGCAAGAAATTGAGGAATGATAAGGAATCCACTACGACTTTCTGATGACTGATGTTTTCCGATTCTCAAGTGAATATGAGAAGCAAGATTTAGAAAACTGTGAGCTTTAAATTGTGAACACCGAAATGCTGATGTCAAAGCCAATGAACCTAAAACTTCTTCAGCTTCAAAAATCAGGTTACAATAAGTATTGGCTTGAGAAAAAAATAATTTTCTTCGCCGCTACTGCAGATACTGAGTGTTTAAAATCATAAAAAGTGTGTTTTTTGTGTGTGTGTGTGTGACCTAAGTAATCACAGAAAAAAAACTAGGGGGACGCAATAATGGATTTTAAAAATATTTATCTTTATACTTAGCACACTTAGCCTGATGAGAAAATTGTTCTAATTTTGTGGGATTTCTAAAATACACCGTAAAAAAATATTTGTAAGGTTTTTCTTCCTGAGCATAAAAAGGTAATTTTTTGATAAAAAAAAAAGAAATGGTATAGGTTCTCAAGTTTCCAGAAGTAAAAGAAACATCTGTTTTTTTTTCCTGAATAAATTTGGCCAGTTTTCCTGCTTAGCAGACCAACTTATTTTTTATTTTGCTCCTGCGTTGGTTGAACTTTCCTTCAGTATAGGAATTTTTGTTTTTGGTGCTCAAGCGTTAAGTTTGAAAACTTTGCCGTAAAAATTGTTAAGGTTAAAAAATGTTCCAGTAAACATTTTTAAATCGATCTTAAGTTGAAAGATCGTGCATTGTCCTGGTTTTTATTTGTGGAATTTTTGTGTATAAAACTAAAGAAACTTAAATCGATGCCATAATTATCCCTATTTGTGAAGGTCATAACAAAGTTGTTTGGAAACTGGATGTAATGGAAAGTAACATAGTACATGCTACTTAAAGAATAATGGTATTCAAACGAGTGAGGTCACCAACATTAATTTCTTTGTAATACTGAAGGAAGTTATCGATGTGTGAAGGTACGTAAAAAACCATGACTATTTTAAAAGCCTTCATCTTGAGTAGGTCATTGAGCAGTTGTGTAATTCGAATAGTCCTGGCATCAATTTCCTGATAAAATGGAAGCCGTAATGTACGACTGGAAGCTAGGTTAAAATCTGGATATGTTTCTGCAGTGTTTTGCCCTCTTTTTTTCCTTCTTTGTAACGAGACGAAGAGAGTCTACTGACTGCCGTAGTGAAAGAGAAAGAGTGATGATTCGAAGAAAATGCACGACTTGTAGTGTAGTTGCAGTTCATGTCTTAGTTGTTGTGTATCGTTTCACCATCTAGCCTAGGAATGCATTGTTGCAATTTATATTTGTGTGTTAAGGCGACATTTACGCAATTCAAGCAGTAGCTATTCATTGAAACAAGCGAAATATGGATTGTATGGCTTAGTTTTTAGGCAGAGTTGTCTAGAACTATAAATGGTTTAAAGCCCGGTTTTAAGGAATTCTCAGATATTTTGCTATATACGCATGGAAATTGTTCAGAGGGGAGTTCATAGATTTATTATGAAAAGAATTCCTGTAAGTCACTAAGATTGCTTTTTAATTTTACACTAAACATAATACATTATTATGTGTTAAGTGGAGGTTACAGCATTTAATATGGGAAAGATGTCTTTTTAATTTAACAATATGGCTCATATGTTTACTGAATATGTGTTTTAGGCTAAAACGCATAAAGATCTATGGACTTTCAAAGTACTGCACTTGAAAATTGCACTTTACACAAAAACTGCACTAAAAGACTAAGAACTGCAGTAAATTTGCAATAAGTGCAGTTTTCATGGAAAAAGCTGCAGTATTTTTTTGTAATTTCCTCTTCTCTGCACTGCCAAAGGAAACTCCTAAGCCTATGTCAGCTACTGAACTACTGTACTGCCCACGTGGACCAGGAATAAACCTATTTTAGCCGTACTTTGAACTTGGCTTACTTCTGGGGTGACTTTGGACTGTTTCCCATAGCAAAGTCCACAGCGGTGCCAAAGTATGTATGTGTGCATGGAGCAGGGTATTTTGTATTTATTTTTATGTTTCAAGTCTTGGTCGGCTTGATTACCTTGACGTTTGAGATTGTGACTTGAAACGGTGAAAAAACCTGGCATGTATCCTTACCATTGATTACTGAACATTTCCAGTCACCCAATTAAAACTAGCAACAATACTGTCCAACAAAATGGGCCAGTTTCACTGCATAGTTGGTTGTGCATTGTTCTATTTGTCCAAAATTGACAGACATTCCTGACATAATATGGCAACATAGGTCTGACAAAGCTAAAGAATTTTACGGAGCCCTTCTTTCAATCAGCTGGCGTCTCCTCGGTGTGCCCCATGAGCTCCTTGTCGCAACACTTACGCTGCTGACGAAAATTCATTACCAGAACTATTGTGTGCGCAGTTTATCTTGAGTCCTGCAGATATTTTATGAGCGGCTATTCCTGGAGGGGGCGGCGTTAATCGACGGCCGCCATTGTTTTTGTAACCATCTTGGATACCAACAAGGCACTCAGCTACCAAAAACATACAATTGCTTATCTGTGTAATTCTGGGGCGAACTCAAGATAGGCCGCGAACACTATAATCAAGAAATTTACGAAGAAAATGGTCAGTATGTTTAATGCACTGGTCCAAACACTTTATTTCATAAAAAAACGAAAAACGTACTAAAAACTATTACCTATAGATCTAACCCTGATTTTCACCACGTGGCTAGGATGTGTTCAAGTTCAAAAAACACGCCAAAGCATCTCACAAAACTCTCGTACCATTTTTCACTATATTGTCAAGTGTTAAGTGGACCGACGCTACATAAACTGTAGTTCATATTTATCGTCCCTGATATTCCTGACCTTGGAATTCACAAACGCACAAACTTTTCGTGCCTTAAGATGAAAGAGTGGGTATTCATTTCTGCGTTTTTCGTTGCTAAAAATTGTTGCAAATGTTCGAGATGTTGTAGGTTTAGATTTGGGACTGAGTGCATGGAGTTATCGGAACGTATGTTCTGTAGCAATGAAAGTTAGTAAGTAATATGTTGCTTAAACATGTTCTACTTTTCAAAACTTGCCTATTGTCATTCAAAGAACAACTTCTAGTAGCCTTAGTGATCAAACGATGGCAGAAAATATCGAACCTCGTAACAAGAATTCAATTTTTCACATCGCAGACATTTTGTGTTTATCAAATTGAAAACAAACCGTTGCATGCTGGTATTTAGGAATCAGTCCGCCATTTTGTACTGCAGTAGCAACTCTTTTGTTTTTGTCATAAGTCGGAGTCGTCATGCTGGCTGCATCATACTTCGTGCCTCGAGCCACAATGCGTAGATCCCAATGTGCTACTTCATTGCCATGATTTTTAGGATAGACAACTGGAAATGCACGTGCTCCTTAACAATCAAGAAGTAATCTGCGAATTTATAATTAGCTGACTGAAAGCTAGCGGCTGACAAATTTGTGCTATGGTATTGTTGCATAAACTTTATCTTAACCAGACTTTTAAGGCAGCTACACAGCTACGTTACTATATTGTGTACTTGCTGCTATTATTTACTGCCCAACAACTAGTTAGAAAAAATAACAATAAACACTTTACAACATTCCCCGAGTGATTCTTAAAATTGTTTTATACTCATTTTAACACTTACTGCTTCTAAAAGTTGTACATATACCATCGAAAAGGTAACTTTCTGAGAGTGATAAAGGCCTGGTATGGGATTCCTGCAACAAAAAATTCCATGAAGCAATACAAAAGCAATACAAAAACATAAGAAATACGCATTTAAACAATTTTTTTTTAAATTTTGACAAAAAAATTGTATGATTTTTCCTTTTCAATACACCGTTTTAATACTTTTTTCCCAGAGATTTCGATTGAATCCTAAGTCTAGAACTGAACTTTTAACCATCATCACATAGTCCCCAAAAGATACTTTACGACATGAAGCTTGTGCAAGAAGCCCAACAACTCTGATTCACTAGGCTCATATGGGACCTGACAGGCTTTTAAATTGACGTTGATTCTTCAGTCCCTGTTCAGATCAAACCACACCAAGTTACTCCCCAAAAATGCGTTACGAAGCGACGATTGTGTGTGAAGCACAACAACTACGAGTTGCTAGGCTCTTACAGGCACGTATTAATATTCATGGTGATTCATAGAACCTAGGCCAGCATCTGGCTAACAATGACCTGTAGCTTACTAATAACTACCAGAAGAGATGGAAAAGGTACTGATTTTTGAAACCGATATTACCCTCTTCAGCTGAAACTAGAACTGGCTGCAGGTTACCCCCCCCCCCCCCCGAAACTAAAAGTTGGCTTACATTTAAACCCGAACCAATCGAACCGTAGTTCACAAGAGGATACTCACTATAAAAAAATTATATCGTCGCTGAGTTATAGATCTATAAAATTGTTACCGGGTGGTTCGAATCAGGCAAAGAACGACATTTCATTGCCTCCAGTAACCGTGTAAAATTGCTACTTTTTTTGGTAGTTAATGTAGCATTCGTTTCGTCCTTTTCTGTGTTCGGCTTTTTTCCCCTTAATTGCTGCGCTTCTTCTCTTACAGATTATTTTTATCCTTGAGTTGTTTGTTTCTAACTTTTTATGTCTAGTTGCAAATTAATTTTTAATACTTTTCGATTTTTCACCTTCAATATTCTTAGTGACGTGCTGTGCAAAGCAGTCAACCAGTGCTGGTGTCTGTCTGTCTGTCCTCAGCCATGTTCGAATTATAAAACTTGAATCCATTGTCGGATTCATTTGAAATGTCCCACATAGGTTCGTTGCTTTATTTGTAGATTTAAGTTCGACACTCGATAAAATTGGACATTGGATTTAGAGGACAGTGACTTTAAAAGATCAAATTAAGTTTCAACATTAGCTCGATGCCGATCACTTTTCAGAAAAAAATAATCTGCCCTCAGCTGGTTATTCCGGAATTGTGAATTAGTATTACTCAAGTATAAGCAATAAGATTTCGTTAATCAGAGTTTAAAAACCTTATCTGCTGAATTAATGCCATTCACGTATGAGGTATCGTCATCAGCAGCAACGTCTCACAACCTTCAGAATTAGAACGTGTAGTACCATTTGGTATATCTTGCGATGACCATTGCCCAATTTTACCCAAAATCCAAATCCCCTGAGAAATAGCTCTTGGGTTGGTATCTCTATGATCTGGTCAAAGGGAAACATAATCTCATAGTGTGGGAGCCCACAGAGATTTGTATTACATCTCGACTAAAAATTAGTGCATAATTGGTGGGGGGGGGGAGGGGTCAGCAAAGTAACCCCTCTATTGTTTCTATTGCTTTTTAGAGTACATCAGCTAGGTTAATGAAAAAACATTCTTTTCCGCTCTGTAATTGCAGAATACAGATTCTTATATGGCACAGTTGGTGCGAAAACCATTTAAGAGTGCCCCAAAGGTGGCGCTGCGGTGTCATTTGAATCACACATTGAGTACATCAATCAAACTTTGTGTAACTTTGTGTGGATAAAAATATTTATTATGTAATTTATTGTTTATTAAATAACATTTCACAATATAGTATAATATTCGAATACGAAAAATACGTAAAAATACGAAACTACAGTACGCTCAATCTCACAACACAGAAAATCAGTCAATTTCGCAAATTTTCGACTGCTTTTGTTGGAGGTCGATGGAAACTTCTCTCAACTGTCTTCATCAGGCAACAGTAGGATTCATTTAGGAGAAGTTGCTTATTTTTTGCAAACATTGTTTATCCTTCTTACCTGGGAGGTATGTAAGAGGTACCTTACGGTACCCTATACATCATCCCTTTCTCTTATAATGAGAATAAATCTATTATTATTAAATTAAGCCTGTCAACAATAGCTCGATACCGATCTCTATTCAGAGAAAACTATCTGACCTACTGTCATTACCAGGCAAGAGTAGGCTTCAGTTGGCAGAAGTTTCCATCGACGTCCAACATAAGCTGTCGAAAATTTGCGAAATTGACTGATTTCTGTGTTGTGAGATTGAGCGTTACTATAGTTTCGTATTTTTGCGTATTTTTCGAATTATCAGAACTCTCACAGTATAACGTGTTTACGTATTATTAAAAATATTGGAATATTATACAGTTACATAACTTCGAATGTTATATAATAATGTGCAATAGTATGTAATAAACAATAAATTAAATATTACACATTTTTATACATTAATTCTAATCTGAAAAGATCATACGTCCATTTTGGTAGAGGCTTGTAAAACAGTCACCGTTCGATTTTTGTTTGCATGTTGTACTGAACCAAAAAAAAAAAAAACGTGTAGTACAGTACTTTAAGGTACTTGCCCCAAATAAAATGGGCACAGCTGAGTCCCTAATAGTGGTATTCACTTTAAATTTCCCTCGATTCAAAGAAGACATCTTCATCCCTCGAATGAACCTAATTGGAGTCATTCTACTAAATTACAAACGTCACAAGAGCAGTTGAAAGTTGAAAATGAGCGAAAAATTGAACGGCAACTGTGATACCAGACTCTAGTAAAGCGGGCATCGCTCGATCCCTAATAGTGGTAGACCCTTTTCATTGCGTTTGATTCAAAGA
>JAHWFP010148427.1:0-11767 GCA_023313725.1 Lithobius niger
TTACAGAAATTTTTCCCCCATCCCCGTAACTCAAGAACTCAATTTTGCAGCAACCAGCAACAAAATTTGGCAGTGGTAGCAAGAGCTTCCCCCTTGCCGGCCTATCAATATTAACATTTTCTTTTGCTCTGCCTATGAATAATTGCAACGCATCATGACTTTCCAAGAGACTTTATCCGCACGGCAACTACACCACATTGCTTAGTAGGCCTAGTTGCAATGCTGACTGTTCATTGCCATTACCACAAGGTTAAGTGAATAAATATATATATACCTGTGAAAACCATTCATCTCCATATGCTTAGAATTACTTTGATATGACTAGGCATTAACAAGCTGGTCACGAAATTGAGCTACATGCTATGACATTTTTGTTCCCATTTATTATTTCTGTTGTGAACTCAAGTCGTAAAGCATAAAATATAACTAACATAGTTAGGCTTAGGCTACTTGAATAAGGTTTCGCCTAGACTAGTTAACTGCTGCTCGTTGACGCCATTTCCTCTCTTGGTAACATGTAGGCTAGAAGGTTTGGGTAACTGGCTCCGATTGGGCTACGCCACGTAGCTTAACTGCAAACAATTTCGTAATGGTAATGGTATGTGCCCTTAATGTCAGTTTGATGATCCTTTTCTTCTTGGGAAAATTACTTTTGAATGGAATGAATCAGAAATACTACTTCATGAAAAAAAAATAGGATGATAGACCTGCTGTCAGAATACTTGCCACTCGATACCAAAGTAGGCCTAGTGGTTTTAAAAAGTTTAGGGATCGGCCGATATGACTTTTTACCGATACGATACCGATAACAACAATAAATCACAACTAAAAGTTTAAACTACATAAACTACACATGTTGAGGTCGACTGGTCCTGCTTTAAAGAGACTCTCTGGGAGTTTGTCGACGATTGTGTCCCAAAGATAAAAATTCTGGCTGGTAAGCATAAGCCACCTAGGCTGTCGGGGGGAGTGCTCCAAAGGATTGAGGTGAAAGGACGTACGTGGGGTCTTTACATGTGCTACCCTACTAGGAGGAACTACAAGAAAGTTAGGTCTGCTAGGCGTAAGGCATGCAAAGCTCTGCGCAGAGCCAAACGTCGTTTTGAAGCTGACCTGGCTGGAAGGCTCAAGAACAATCCACGTGCGTATTGGAGCTACGTCAATCGTGTCAAGAATAAGTCTAAGTCCTTTCTGGAGTTACATAAAGGAAGCTTTCTTCCTGAGTGATTTTTGGCATTTGATTGATGCAGGCCAGGACAAGGAGAGGTTGCTTGAAAGTGATATTGTTTCTGAGCTCTGTGTGTTGAAGATGCTGCTCAGTGTTGATGTGTGTAAAGCTGCAGGGCCCGATGGTATCCATCCTCGCGTTCCTCGGGAGGCAGCCTATGAAATTGCTAAACCGATTACTCACCTTTTTGCGTTGACACTTCGTAAGGGGGTTGTTCCACGTGGCTGGCGGACGGCCAATGTTACTGCCATTCATAAGGGTGGAAATCGTAGGAAACCTTCAAATTATCGACCTGTGAGCCTCACAAGTGTAATATGCAGGATTTTGGAGCATATTCTGTGTGGACATTTGGAAGACGAACTGAAAAGGATGGGGGTACCATCTGACGTGCAGCATGGCTTTGTACGTGGCCGCTCGTGCCTAAGTAATTTGCTTTTGGCCCAGGATGATTGGATGGATGCTGTTGATGGTGGTGCTCATGTTGACTGTATTATTTGGATTTCTCCAAGGCTTTTGATAAGGTCCCACATTTGCGCTTAGTGAGAAGGCTAGGAGTTAATGCTGCACTTGTTGATTGGGTCGAGGCGTGGCTGAAGGATCGCAGCCAGAGGGTCGTGGTGAACGGCCAAGCTTCTCCGTGGAAGACCGTCACAAGTGGTGTGCCCAAGGCAGCATCCTTGGCCCCCTTCTGTTTGTTGTGTTCTCCGACAATGCCTGGGATGATATCACTTCCCGTCTTTGGGCGTTTGCTGATGACGGCAAGATGGGCCGTAAGATTTGTAGCATTGAGGACTGTGAGGCGCTTCAGTGTGATCTGGATAGGATGGTGGCGTGGAGCAAAGATGCTATGATGACATTGAATATTGCGATATGCCACATCCTGCGTATTGGCTGGCGGCCAGGAAAGCTGGCTTTTCCTTACAAACTTGGTGGAGTGTGTCTTAGTGTGGTTGAGTCTGAAAAGGATTTGGGAGTGGTTGTCACGGTGAATGGAAAGCGGGCTAATCAGTGTGCTGCTGTTGCGACCAAGGCTAACCGGGCCCTTGGGCTTTTACAGCGGACACTTTCTACACGATCGCCGAATGTGCTGGTGCCAGCTTATAAAGCCTTAGTCATACCTCTGTTGGAATTTTGTTCTCCAGTCTGGTCCCCGTATCTGTTGGGTGACATTAGGAATGTTGAGGCAGTGCAAAGGAGATTTACGAGGATGTTTTGGAATTTACGGCATTCTGAATACGAGGATCGGCTGGCTCGGGTTGGAAACCCTTGCTGATCGAAGGCAAAATCTCGATCCGATTTGTGTCAAGCTCCTGAGAGGACTCGTTGACATCGATTGGAGGAAGCTCCTGACTCTTCGGGTGGATAGGTTTGCTGGACCTCGTACTTTGTTTCTTCGGCGATGTCGGGTGGATGTTCGCAGGTTTTGCTTTGGTGTCAGGGTGGTCAGAGCGTGGAATGCTCTACTTGAAGATGTCAGATGCGCGCCCTCCCTCAGTGTCTTTAAACGTCGCCTGTCCCTTTGCAATACCGCAGGATAGTTTGTGTTTTCCATGGTTTTTTTCTGTCCTTTTGGATTTTCGCCGTGCTTGGATTCTTATGCAACAAAAAATGCAACTTCGGATTCTGGTTTTGCATGGGTTCCAACTGTTGAGATTATCCATAAAGTTCTGTGCAGCAGCAATAATAGCATTTTTACGCTTATTCCTACTTATGGCTTCAGTACACTTATCTTCTCAGTTAGATTTTAGTTGGTTGTAAAAAACAATGTGCAGGCACCCATGCTACTAAAATGCGGTTTGGATTATCCTTAGGAAGATTGATTATTGATAAGTGGAGGATACGTGGAGTACAAGTAGGAGAATAACTTAACATTTCATTGGTTAAAAGTCGAGGGTATTGCACCTCGTAAACAAGGAGCTCAGTAGACATCTCGAGCATGAATGGAGCCTAGCGAGAAGACCAGTGGTGTTGCCATACGAGGCTTCGAAACTACATAAATTCAAATCAATAAGAAAGATGTCAACAGTGCTACAACTGTACAAAGAAGTCCAGAAAACCTTGAAAGCCAGATGAAGACGACAGATAGACGTTGATAATTACCGAAATAGTGATCAAGTATATTTGGAAGTTGTGAAAAGTGAACTTTGTATTTTTGTGTGAATTTGATGCAGTTTTCAGCATATGATTTCAATGAAACTGTCAGTTCAATGTTGTTTTCTCGTGATATGTTAAAAGAACATAATGGTTGTGAACTCAGTTGGTCGCAGAATTTCTAAAACGTGCCGAACTCCACCCATGACTTTTCCTCAGAAACTTCCAAGGACTTCAGTTGTATACTACCTCCTGTAGTTAACACACAAAACAATGTCTTTCCGAGATGTCACCAATGTGATGGACGTCAAGAGAGTCAACCTGAAATCTGCATTTTGTGTCAAAAGATGCCTAAATCTCACTGTCTTGTACTGTTGATGGGTTTTTGGTACATAGCCATGATGCCTAATCTTGCTAACTAGCAGATTTCGGCATCATTGTTACCTACAATGCTACTTAGCACAATTGCTAAAAAAAAAAAAAAACCAGTCAATAATGCCATTTCACATCATCATTATATTGTACAAAACGACCCCATTCAACAATGCAAGTTAGCACAGATTTCAGCATCATTGTTATGTACCAAGAGATCCAGTCAACAATGCAAGTTAGCATCATTGCTATGTAACAAAAGAAATCATTATTTTGACATAAAACACAGATCAAGGTTGACTCTCCATCATGTTGGTGACATCTTAGTTAAAGACATCGCCGTGTGTGTGTTTACGACAGGAGGTCGTATACAACTGGAAGCCCTTGAAGTTTCTGAGGAAAACTGCCATTTTTGTGACGTTTTACCCAGCTAGGAGAATCCTGCAATATCACTTGTAACCTGCCCTTTATTTCGTCAAATTGTCGTCCAATTACCCCTTTTTTTGGGACATGGAGGAGGGGGTGAAAATCTATTGCTACAAAATAAAAATTGCTTGATATATTTATTTGAAGAGAATTTTCGGCTTTTCAGAACACAAACAATCTACAACGTTGGAAACTTTATAAAATTTGAGTAGTTCATGGCGGTCTTTTTTAAATTATTTTTGTTTTATTCTATAATCGGCTTCTTGCCTTTCTCTCGCGCCTCTACGATTTCCTATTTCCTCTGTAACCAGGTTACAAGGTTACGTAATATTCTTGAACCCCGGTTTTACCACCTAGGTGGACCTTCTACAAGCTTTATGAAATCAAAGGGAAAGTCGTGGGTGGAATTAAGGAATGTTTTAGAAATTTACGGGGTTTTACCTCGCAACCATTATAGGCTAAGGGGTGTTCTTTTAACATATCACGAGAAAAGAACATAGCACTGTCTGTAATTAACAGTGTTTTTCAGTAAAGTAAAAAACACATTTGCAAAAGTAATACAACTGCAAAGCAAGCAAGGTGTCCAGGTTGCGTGCTAGGGAAGGGTTCCGTCCTCGTACAAGATTGCTGGTGGATTTCTCCCCACGGATCTTGGGAACCATGGTCGAAGCTACGAGAAAAAGACTGCGAGAATGTTGCGAAGAAGCAGCATAGCAAAAGGGAATTTCAGGATAGATGAATACCTCAAGGCGGGAAAACGTGGAACCCTCAAGAAAGGGGTGAACTGCGTGGAGGCTTAGGGTGAAAACAAGATTTCCACTCTGATGCAAATTTTTTTTTTTTTTTATAAAACGGGTGTGGTCAGGGAAAAGACTGGGAGGGGGGGGGGGGAAGAGAAAGAGTGATGAGGGTTGCGCTGATAAGTTTTATTTTTTATTATTATTATTTTTTTTGAAGACGTAGAGAACTGAAATATGGAAGGCACTCCTACACGAGTCCGAAGTGTGAAGAGGGTCGGCAGCCGTTTAAGATGGTTACAGCAGGGCCTCGTGTTTGAATGATGGCAGCGACCAATAGCGTGGGTGACAGCTTGATAGAGAGGGCCAGGAACAAAAGAGGAGCCCAGCATCAGTATGCTCGGTCGGACATGAAGAGCGGCATACGGGAGTGAAAGATAAATTTGCCTCGCAGATGGTCGAAAGACGATAGATGTATCCGCCTAAGGTAGAGGGAGCGATAGGTGAAAGCGAAAGATCATCATGTCGTGAAGATGAAGATTCCAGATCCCAACGGCAAATGTGAGGAACAGCCGGTGTGTTGGCGGTAGCAGCGTAATTTTGATGGGAATGTAAGGTTGGCTGCAGAGGTTGCGTGGAATGTGGACAACGGTTGACGTGGTCGAAGTCGATGGTGCATCGCTAGTTGCGTGCAGGTGAAGGATGTTGTCTTTTGACGGAGGGAAGACGAAAGACGAAAGCCAAAGATAGTGACGTCATCGATGGAGGCAAAATGAAACAAGAAAGCAAAAGATCTTCATGTCAAAGGGATGCAGGATGCCAGCTTCAGCGGGCAAGACGATGATAGCAGCTGGAGGAGGTCGTGTCGCAAGCGTAAGAACAGGCGGCCATCATTTAATGTTCATAGTCACGTCGGAGGCACGGGTTGATAGGTGGTCAGAGTCGCCAAAAAGTGAGGAGGCATATGTCGTGAACGAGTGGCCCGAGAAGCAAGCGGCAGAATCAGGATGAAACATGAATCAGTCTTTAGACGGAGGCCAGGTGAAAGACAAAGGACGAAAGAGAAAGAATGTCTTGTTAGGAGGCTAAGGCTGGATCACCGGGTGGTTGAAGGTCTTCAGGAGGAGTGGCTACTTAGGACGAAAGACGAAAGCGAAAGACGAGGAAGGTAACAGCGGTGAGTGTCTTGGCCGGAGGCTGGAGGAAAAGGCATGGCTGGCTAACGCCGTAACTCCATTTATAGAGGGTCTGCGCACGCGCAGATGGGTCGCCGAGCTATGCATATCTATAGAGTTTTGGTTCCTCCATGGTAACGGAGCATCAGGAACTGAATGCAGACATTTACAAGTAGTGTATTTTTTCCCTGCTGGCAAGTAGAAATTACTATTTTCCTCACGTGTATCGCTGACTTTGTGGTTATTTAACTCAAGAATATAAAAAGCTTTTTAATTATTTCCACACATTTTCTGAAAGCTTGAAATGTCCTATTAAAGCTGGTGAAAACCAGGACCTGGGCATTGTTTTGTTTTGTTTGCTTTAAGGCACATGATGTATTGTTGTGGGGAATATTTTTGCACGTTCATCTGTTTATCTCACAGGGGTTTGTCATCCGTCGTATAGTACTCTGTATCCATGCGACGTCCGTTTATCTAAAATCACTGTGCACGTACCACATGTTTATTTAGCTTTTCGGTTGTTGCCTGTCCTCTCTGGCCTATTCCCATTTCACTGGACATTTGCCTGTCCCAGGACGGCGCTAACTACGCCATTTATTTTGTTTTTTTTACATTAGGCCTGAAAAAGGGTGACCGTGGGGACCAATGAATTCGACTCAGATTCACATGTTTGATTTTCAAATTCGGGTTCTATTTTGTGCATTTTTTTGACCGAATTTGACTTGGAAACATTTTGAGGTATTGTACGTCATGGCTACATTGAACGAAAGTTGCAACTTTTCTAAGTTTTTTTTTAATTCGAAAAATAGGACTCACTTTTTCGGAATCAGGATTTAATTTTGGATCCAGAAAAGTGGTCCCTATTAATATTTTTTTCAAAAACTGTGTTTCAATTTGCTTAGAAAAAAGTTTGGACCTAGGGTCAACCGGGGTAATTATGAAACAAAAATCTGCAATCTATGTGTAGCTCCTCAACTATGCTTGGTAATTTCATGACTTTTGGCAGTAAAGTAGTGTCCCCCAATGTGTTCACAACCCTAGAGTATCAGACCAGGAAGTACATTTCATAAGCTGCAAAATGAAAAAAACTGGTGTCTCATGTTTACCCCAGAATTGGGGCAAATATGAAACACCTGTGGGTAATTTTGAAACAGGCGGGGTAAAAATGAAACACCGTGTCAGTTTAATGTTTTTTCAATGGTTAGATGTCTGTTACCCCCTCAGGGTTAGTAGCAGAGTCTAGATGAAATGTTACATACACCATTATAGCCTTCGGTGGGGAAAAAAAAGTGGTCTGTGGCCTGTATATAAATACGGTAGAAACTACCATCCAAAACAATTGTATCCTATCCTTGGCATCCAGTTTATTGACAATAAAGGACACTAAATTGTGATGCACGATTCACAATTACATGTCTGCAGTAGCATACAATATTAGGAATCACAAAAGGATTCTAATAGCTAGGAACGGGGACGTACAAAACAGAAAATAGTTAATTTCTGCATTTATGGATTATGTTATACAGTTCACGCACTTCAACATTGTTAACATGGTGAATGGATTTAAACCAGTTGTGTTCACAGGTTAATACAATAGTTGTGCGGGGGATACAAATTCAATTTTGTCTTTCACTGACAACCAGTATTTATTTTAAAGAAACTTGGCAAGAAACTTGCTCTACTTGCCTTATAGTTAAACTTTCTTTATCATCTGTGAATACTTTGGTACCTATGGTCCGGTTTCATACAGATTCCAAATACATTCGGTCAATTTAAACTCTCTAATTTCTCACTTTTCAGTTTCCAATAATAAAAAAAAATCATATATAATGAACGGATCTTTGATTGCTTACTGATGTGCCTTGTCCAGATATGACACCGAGTAAATGAGGCAAACCAATCTTAGAGATTTGCGATGTTATTGTTGATTACGAATGCTGGAACAATTTTAATGCCCCATTTTGCCATAGTAGCAATACAGGTAGCAAGTTCAGTTTCATCATTATCTGAATTCACAGGTCTGCTTCCAGCATGACCTGTGAGCAGTTTTCTGGATTTCCTCACTAGCAGGCTTTGTTAAGCCAAAATTTAGTTGATGCATTGTTGAAAATCGTTCCTTTTTCCATCTCACCTAAAGCTAAGGGTTAAAGCAAATGAAGAAAATCGCTTACCCTTGGGTTGGTACCGTAAAGCCTCACCATTTTCAGTCACGTGCATGGAGAATTAGGCTGGTTGTAAGTGTGCCAGCATGTCAGTAACCTGTTTCATAATTACCCAGAAATCGTAGAATCATGGGGCAAAAATGAAACCCCTTCCTATTGGCCGATTTGCGACCATACCAAGTTAACAAAGCCACAGAATGTAACCTACAGTTTGACTAAGCTAATCCTTTTCACAGAATTAAGATAGGTCAAGTGGTTAAAAAATGGGAAAGAAAGTTTTGAGTTAAAGGTTGAAAGTTTTTAGGAAGTGTTTTTGTTATCTTTGGAACATTAGCTACCCCTTTCTTTAAAAAAGCTTTAGAAAACATATTTTGCTCTAGTTTGACTCTTAAGTGAAAGATAAAGACATGGGCAAATGTATGGGTCATTATCAAAATTTAAAGCACCTTTTTGTGAGGTGTTTCATAATTACCTCGATGTCAGGCAGTTTCATAATTACCCCGGTTGACCCTACAACAATTTTTGCTGTTGCATTTTTTATGGACCACCCTGTATAATTAATCAGCGACAATTAAAGTTACCAACTTTTAAAATTTTCTATAGGCTGTTCCAGAAATGGTTTTCAATTATATTTTCATTAAGAGCTCACAGCCAATATCTTCACCCAAGCAAAACTAGAAAACAACTAAAAGGAGTGATGTCATACAAAAATTCCATTAAAGGTAAATGAACCGGTCGGACCCATCAAGATTTTGCCATATAAAGTAGCCTAATGAAGTCAAGAGCCAAAATGGCTGACACCAAGTATTCCGGCCCAACCCTAACCACCGACACCTTAATGTAAAGCTTCAGATTAGAATTTTTCTTTAGTAGACAGTGATCAGTGGACTGATTATGTTTAGTCGCCACAATAAAATTGTTGGTCACCAATGATTATAATTTATAATTTTGCCACCAAGCTTAGTTCATATAATTTACAAGTTAGCCCCCCCCTCCGGGATGTAGCCCCACCCCCCTTTCCCAGAAAAAAAAAGAACAATCAAGGTAATAGATTTTAACCATTTAAACAAGCAACAGAATAAGCCAAGATTTATTTTTACAGCCATGCGAGCAGCTTTATTTTAATTTTTTTCCCCGATGTTAATAACTCTTATAATCAAAATACACACATTTTAAATTTACCTTTGCATTCTAAAGTTTAGTATTCTATAAATTTATGCTGAATTAAACGAACAAGTGTCTTTTACAGATTTCGTTAAAAAAGTTATTTACAACTTTAAGCATATTTGTTATCAGTCACTCATATGTCTGGTTTTTTAATTGGCTAGCTATTCCTGTCAGTTATGGCTGCATTTTAATTTCATTTAATGCATAAATAAACCCCAATCAACCTATTAATTAAAATCGAAAATGCAAAAAGTAAATCTTAAAAAAAATAAATATTTAAATCTTTAAGCATGGTTATCAGTTAATCATGTCTGGTTTTTCAGCTGATTAGCTATTCCTAGCAGTTATGTCTGCGTTTAAATGTCATTTAGGCTAATACTGTAATAACACTAAACAAAACATTTAATTAAATCTCAATGTAAAAAATTAACAGTTAAAAAATAAAAAAATAATCAACTTTTTTTTTGTTGATTGGTTATTCCTACTTCCGGTAGGCTAGGACTGCAGATTGTAATTAAGCTCTGTTTACATCGTGTGACAGTGGCTTTTTCTAAAAACGAAATTAAAGCAGCAGATATCAGCAGTTCCTCCAAAGAAATGAATCTTGGGCACTTTAATCTTAACACCTACCAAATGAAGTGAATGTTTAAATCTATTAGAAATAAAAATTCAAAGGTGAAATTGTTTGTCCATGCATTTAGCCTAACTGACAATGATGTGTGATTCCCGGGAAAATGTGCATCTAGTTTGACCTAATGCTGTTGGAATTTTTTTTTTTTTTTTGCAATAGGTGAAGGTAAGTTAAGTTAAGTGAAGGTAAATGCTTTCTGTTTCTTATGCCAGGAAAGAATAGTAACTCTCCCAGTCGATTCTGCATTCATGTTGCGATCAGGTGCACACCCGGTTGATGATCGACAAGCTTTAGTGATCTGTACGAGTGATCTGCAATTGTTCCATTCGCAAAATTTTGACTGGTAACTGTTTTTTTTTACCGATCAGACTCCAGGGGTCGAAATAACCAGGAGCAAAGTGCAATTTGCACTCCAGAATCACCAATTTGCACCTCAAACTTACATGCTGGAGTGCAATATTTGCACTCCGCAGCTCAACACGTGTACAGTTAGTGTTAAGTACTGTTGATGGATGAGCAATGCTTGACAAAGTGCAAAAATGTTGTGCACAGATTAAAAATAATTCTGTTATTCCCTGTCAGCACAGCAGAAGTTAAACGGGGAGTTTCATGTGCCAAAAGAATTATGGGAGACTTGCGCTGCAAGTTAGTAAGTTACTCCTGCATCGGTGACCTACTTCGAATCACTTTCAGCGAAACAAATACAGCTGACCATGATGCTGAACCAGCAATAACTAGGTGGGCAAATACTGGGGAAAAGGTCATAAGGTTTTAGGTTGGCATGAATTGAATTTTTTTGGGGAGGGAGGGGGGGTAGGTACATTTACTGCACTTCAAGTTGGTGTTCTGCACTCCAGGGTTAGTTCTGGAGTGCAAATTTTGCACCTGGTCCAAAATTTTAAAATTCGACCCCCGAGACTCTGATAGGCAATATTAGTTCGGTACACCGTATTTTCAACAAATAAAATGTCGAGTGCAGCAGTGTCTTATTGTCACCAGCTATCACGTTTTATCGGCCGAACCGGCCAACTGGCGTGTGGCGACCATTAGTCTGAAGCTTTACCTTAATGATTGTTACTTAAATCTGTGACTATGGCTTGGACCACAAACTTGGTGGCAGCCATTTTGGCTCTGGTATCACGACTTTAGCCTATATTGCAAAAACTTGATGGGCCCATTTTCCCGTATGGAATTTTCGTACGATTCTGTTTTTAACAGGTATTTTAATTCTGTGCAGGGGTACACACAAATTCCTGGCTACAGCCCTGGACCTACCCAATGTCCACAATCCTAAAATATCATTTCTAGCTAGGGCCTAAACAAGGAAACTAAACTACTCAACGTAACAGGCCAATTACACAAACATCTCGTGCCACCGACAAGGGAAAAAGCAGCCACCAATGAAAAGTTAGGCATTTTGTCTTTAGCCAAGATAGGCATTTTAGATAATTGATTGTTGAAAACAGATTGTTACGCACAATTTCAGAATCAAAATACTGTACCAGTATTCTTGCAAATTTTCAACAGACCGACGACGTTGTCTTCATCAGGCCTAACCTACACAACTCAAACTTTTGTCAACTACATCGTCACCGTGGAATTCAGCGGTCTGTTGAAAATTTGCAAGAATACTGGTACAGTATTTTGATTCTGAAATTGTGCGTAACAATCTGTTTTCAACAATCAATTATCAAGAGTAGAAGCCGTTATGGAATTTTCATAGGCATTTTAAGAATAGAATTCTTGCATTTGGATTCATGCTGCAGCTTTATTGAATA
>JAHWFP010148433.1:0-39379 GCA_023313725.1 Lithobius niger
TTAATCATTATTCAGGGAAATGATCGACTCATAAATTAATCATTATTTAGGGAAATGATCGACTCATAAATTAATCATTATTCAGGGAAATGATCGACTCATAAATTAATCATTATTCAGGGAAATGAATCAGTAATTAATCATTATTCATGGAAATTAATCGTAAATTACTCACCTTTAGGGAAATTAATCAGTAATTTATCATTATTCAGGAAAATGAATCATAAATTAATCATTATTCAGGGAAATTAACTATAAATTAATCATGTTCAGGGAAATTAATCATAAATTAACATTTTCAGGGAAATTAATCATAAATGAAGCATTTTCAGGGAAATTAATCAGACATTAATTTACAACTGAAAGATTTGACCCTTTAAACCTAAGAAAAAAACACTCACGTCTTGTCCTCCCATTAATGGTTAAAGGTCAGTGATGGAAAACTTAAGCCGGTACACCAACCATTTGAGTCGTTCATCATTGCCTTATTTATCTTTACTGATTTTTACTGGCCTCTAAAATGCACGTTTTAATTTATTTTCTGGCTCTTAATTAACGGTTTTGTCCTTAAGTAAGCCGATATATATATGTTTTTAGGCTAATAGCTTGAATACTCTCTATAGGCATCAAACCAACTGAACTACATACACTACATATACTTTTTTATTTTCTGACATGTTCCCTGCAAAAGAATTGCCATTCGTTATACTTAAAATACGCGTTTAGCAGTGGCTCAAACAAAAGCAGGCTAAGAGAGAGCGACTAATCCCCCCCCCCCCCCGCCACTCCCATCCAAGACCCGAAATTAATACTTACAACACGTATGTAAATGTAAAGAAATAAGCCATATTGCAGTTGAAAAATGCAAAAAAGTTGCTTTTTAAACGTTTCACAAACTCTAAAAATTGCTGAAAATTAATTTTGAATTTTAATTTCCTTTGCCGGTTCCGCCCCGCCCCATCCCCGCATCGCCAAAAAAAAAATCCTGGATGCACCACAGACATTCAGCAAACGATCGTATACGTTTCACCACGACTCCATGTGGTATCACATACCATCCAGCACAAGCCAAAAAGGTATAACAGACCCTTTCCCTTAAGGTAATTCTGTATTGCTGCTCAGCAACATCCTCCTTTATGCGGTTGGTCTAGTGGACTGGTAACTTCATGAAATTAAACCAAGGGGGAAAAATGGAGTGGTGTCTGGAGTGGGGCTGGGATTGGCGACGGCGTCTGTCACTCGCCGCCAAGTAGATCATTTGCATGTCGTTGCCGAGTTGCTCTAAGCCCCTTGGTGTCCATTGTAATCCATTTTGGATGAGCCATGATTGATCGTTTCCTTCAATTTGTCGCCACGCGGTCGCTTTCATGCTAATCCTCAGTTGAGATCCAAGGAGGATGGCAAGATGGAACAACGTGCAACTAGGGGAAGAAGAGACGGAAGCAGGGGGAAAAAAAGGATTGTTGTTAATGAGAAGATGTTGAGGCTTAGCAAGCCGAGGTCCATTATTAAAAGATGGTGGCCTACAAGGTTTATCGTGGTAAAATGACCAGAAATGGTTGTAATGGTGAGCTGACCCAACCACCTCAAGCACCAATCCCCATGGCTGATAACGCAGCCCTTCAGTGAGCTCTGGGCAAGGTCTCAGCAGGCCTTGTCTTCGAGATCAGTGGGAAAGAGGACAGACAAAAAGAAGGAGACAAGGTGGCAACAGTTGCTTGGGAAAAGCAAAGATAAAGAAGGTTTGCTATTCGTCTTAGCAAACAAAGCGTTGAAAAAGAGGGGTCGAATCCAGTTCCTCACGTTATCCGGGAAGAGGGGAAAGTGCGATATGATATATACAGTACTCAACAACTCGGAACAGAAACTGAGTTACGATTAAGACCACAAAGGATACTGTTGTAGAAAATTGAAAGAGTTTGAGCGCGTTTTGCGAATGTGATAGTATCAGTTTGGTAACTGGGTTATCCAACCATGATCTGTGTACGATAGCAGAACTAAGATGAAGAACAGGGGGATTTGGTCCCTGGTCTTCGTCTATCCCCGGCAGTCCTACGGGTAACTACGGTTGTATGGTACTATACGACGGTAGTGTCTCCCGTAGAACCTTCGGCTAAACTCTTAGAGGCAGTTGGTGAAGCCTAAAAGGGTATTCTATTTTCTGTTTTCGTCAAGAGTGTGGCACAAACCTAACTGCTGAGTACGTGTTTCGACCCGCTGTATTATAACCAACCTCCCAAGGAGACCCGGAACTTGACGCAACTTGGTTGTATCGCGTTGTTTCTTGTCAGACAAGATTCAGGCTAGACAGTCATAGTTTTGTAAACCCGTGTCTGAAGAGTGCCAAATAGTAATGGGCCTGCTTGTATAGCATACGGCAGAACTAGCCCATTACAGATCTCTTGTTAAAGCAGAAACAAGGATGTAAAAACTTAGTCGTCACCGTAAACAGTCACTGAATCAGATGTGTATTTTACAAGGGATGTTGAACTTTTACCAGTTTCCAGTAGCTATCGATAATTTTTCGGTAAAAACTAGTTTCATTCCCAACTGAAAAAAACATCGAGCGTTTGTGCAAGGGTTTTTTTTTTTTTTTTTTTTTATCAAATTGGAAATGGAACCGTTCGGGTATTGAGAAAAAATTGTATGTACCGAACTTAAGCTAGATTCAAAGTGGTAGGCTTAAAAAAACTAGCTGGGGTGGAACCAAGGTGAAAACATTGTTTGATAATACGATAATGTGGTCAAATTATCAGCGGAACTGATTTTACTGGCCCACACTCATCTTTATAAATAAATGCTTATCATTATTTGAATAGCTAAGAAAAGTTTCGATCTGTGAAGCCATTGGATAGAATGTGTACCCTTCGCTATTTGAAAAAGCCAACAGAGCAAATATGCACAAGAAATAAATGTTTGGCTAATGGTCTAGTGGCCATGTCAGTAAAAGCAGCATAATAGTGATGCGGAGATGTAACGCTTTGCTGGTTTGAAACCGAGTCGTGTCACTCGAAGGCAACGTAAGTGGCTAAAAGTGCGCAATTGCGTTTTCGCTGCTGACTCATTTCCAACACAATTTTATGTTATTTACAACGATTTGCATAAATTTTATTTCTGTGATTCAATATTTTCTTATTGCATTATCCTCTTTACCCTACCCTTTAGTGGTACACAGCCAAATTTTGTTGTTCTACAAAAAAAAATCCTATCCCTAATTTTCAGCAATTTAGTATTTTTGAAATTTCTACGAAGCTTATTTTAAGAAAATTTCGTAATCGCACCGAAGCTCTTAGCTCACTTTCAATGTTAATTTTTTCCTATTCTTCGAGTCGGGTGACATTGACAGCTTGTAAAATGAATCAAGATTGCTGCACAATGCTTTAACACAAACAGATGGCATCCTGTTTAAGGCAAAGAACAAGCGACGAAAAACAAAAGGGTTGAAAAAAACGCGGTTGGCTGCATTTGCCCAATTTCACTCCTAATTTCACTATTTAATTTTATCCCCCTCCCCCTCTCCCCCCTCGCCGGGTGCGACACTGCTAACATTCACAAAAAAAAACAATACACTATCGATTCCATGAACTCTACTCTCATCACCATTTCATATTTTTTTTTTTTTTGAATTTACTTTAACTGGCGGTGTCACACTATCAGGGTTGAGTTTTTACCGGCAAAAAGCAGGACAGTGGCGAAAAAATAGTTTTTACAGTTTTTTTTTTCCGGTTATTACCGGTTAAAACTGGCAAAAAACAGCAAGCCGCTTCTTACGCTTATTTTCACAGTGATATTCTAAGCAAATTTTCGACAGTCAGTTGCATAAATTTGCATAGATATTGTTGAAGAATTATCTTTTACTGTGAAAATAAGCAAGCATACGAAAGGTAAATAAGAAGTGAAAATGAATTTTCAAAGTAAACGATGTGGCGTTTTCAAAGGGAGCTTTTATAATTTGCCAATATCTGACTATTGTAGGACACACTTTTTTTTTAAATTTGGCTTCAAGTATATTTTTGCCTTATTTTTGGACATAGGGGCAAAACATGGTAAAAACCAGTTTTTGCTGGGACGGTAAAAACCAGTTTTTGCTGGGACGGTAAAAACCATGGTCAATCTGGTTTTAACCAATAGGTGGCAAAAACCTGCCATCCTGCACACTGTATCTGCAGTCCAGCTCCTTAGTTTAACAATAAATCACTCCTAAACTTATTGATGGGTCGAAACACGGTTTGTTGCCGTCAGAGCATCCCGAGATGCGTGTTTCCGTAACCATTTCTCCTGTCGATTGCCCCGCGGAGGTGTTTGGGCGCTCGGGCAGCAAGGCTTGCGGCACCAGACCCGTGCATCGTCACAATGGTCGTCGTGTAGCTGAACAGTGGCAGAGCTAAGCCGACCAGGGTAGTGAGAGAGACTACCAGATCCATCAGCAACTTTGGGATATTCTGGCCTATTCCGGACATGATCCCGGTCCCCTGCGATTACCGGAGGTTTCCTGGATCGAATTTTCGCGTTTGCCTCTCTTTTTACTGCTAGTCTTTTTTCTTCTTCTAAAACACCTAGTAATGTGCAAAATTGAGTCGGTTCGTCTACACATTGCCTCACATGACATAAAGCTTAAAGAAGTACTTAAAAAAAAATTAATGCGAAACCATGCAAAATAGGACTCCCTACAAATCGCATGCATGCTAAATCTATAGTATCCTTGTATTATTGTATCTGTAGGGATACCCGATGAAATCGCCGTCATCAGATAAAATGGAACAATCACTTAATTTTTTTTTATTACACTTAAAAACACGCTTTCCATCAGACAATTTTATAGACAATTTTACCGTAAATAGCCTATTAAACGCCCACGGGCTATTAAAATTAACTCGATTATTAGTTAACTATAGTTTATTTAGTTTGCTTTATGTGAAGTTTCCTGCAGAAAGACCACGATTAGCGGGGATAAGATATTGATTTTCTTTAATGTATGAAAATTTTAGTCAATTTTTAGCAGAAAAATTATGATCTAAAATGCTTCAAGGTCAGAAATCATTAAATAACCTACTAATGCCCCCCCCCCCCCCCCACACCCTGGGCTACTTCATGATTTCCGATCCTCAAGCATTTTAGGTGGATGGGCCGTAGATTTGCCAGCACTGTTAATAAGCATTTACGTTACAACTACATCATTAAAGACGTATCATGCTTGCGTACGTACGTGTTTGTACCTCTACTCCTCTAGAACCAAGACAACTATAAAGATGGGAGCAGGACCAAATGGAAGATAATTAAATTGCGCTTCGGTTAGGCCTATTTTTATCGCTGTAACTTACTATTATGACTCTAAAATACGCGAAAACACCAGCAAAAATAACGTCCAAATTTTTTTTACCCTCATGATGTTTATTCATGACGTCGTAGTTTGTTCATGCAAACCTCCTCGAGCGAAGCAAGACGACGCCAACGGAGCAAGCGAAGCCAGCGATGTGGCTAGATCTGGTTACCAGACACTTTGGTAGATTTAGTATGCATCTGCAATGTTTAATAGTGTGTGGATGCGCCATGTTGCGAAGTTTCCAAATTCCTTCTTTTCCTGTATCGACCGGGCCATCTTCTTTTCAAAAGTGAGCCTTCTTTTCCAAAGTCAACTTTTGCCCCGTGCTTTGTCTTCATCATTGCACTGGCGACAGGCTTGGACAAACCCGGTGCTGCTGGAGCTATTGACGAAACGGTCGCGCTGATTCAATTCCAAATTGCCAGCATTACGAGACAATTTTGGCGCAGTTCCATGTCACGTATTTAACACATGACTGAACGGTATGAATCGTACCTGGAACAAGTGCAGAGGACAAATTGAAGACGAGATGGTACAACAACCTACTTGGTCATCCAGCTGGAGAGATGGCCATCATTGGGAAAACTACACTTTTTTTCATTGGCTCCTCCAGATTTGCGATAAACGGACAAAAGAAGATTCTGCACAATATTCGATTATACTGGACTTCTGATACGTCTCCTATTAAAGTTCCAACGGATCAGTTGGTAAAGAACAAATAAACTCGAGTCGTACAGCTAGATAGCTAACTAACTAACATGCTTATGGCATGCTATTTACGGTATATGTATGCCGTACGTTTGAATACTTCGCTGTTTTCAAATATTGTATTTTTTTTTTATTACCAACTCGAATTAGTTTGTTATAAAGAGTACTTGACTTTTTGTTTTCCTTTTAGTCTTTTCTTTCTTTCTTTAAAATATACAATTCCATATAGGGCTTTCCATAATTTTACTCAAGTAACTCTCCTTGATTAATTCGTAGTCACTTTTAAGAAATTGTTGAAGAGTTTTGGCTCTGTCTATGCTTCGAGGTGTGGGGATGGTAAATAAAGGCATAAATCGCTGTAAATAATACAAAGGTTTCGTCCGGGTACTCCGGTTTCCTCCCTCCTGCGATAAAAAACAAGCGTCATCATGGTGGTATTTCCCCCTTTAAATCTGCCGCTTCGGTCTTAACAAGCTCTAAGCTTATTGGCCGACATCTTCTATTATTATTATTATTATTAAAGGAAAATGGAATAAGCTATAAGCGAAATCGTACACTAGAATAACGTAGTGCAGTAAGCTACCTTTACGCACTTACGTTTCTTTCATGTGACGTGACCCAGATTCGAACCGTAAATTAACGGTTGTGACCATAATAAAAGGTTCAGTGAGTTATCTTTGTACCAGTGGACAAGTGGTCATATCGGTAGAGGCAGTATGGCGGTGATTTGGTGATGGACTGGTTCGTTAGTTCGAATCCGGGTCACGTCACTTGAATGAAACGTAAGTGCTTAGAGGTGGCTTACTGTACGACGTTAATCTAGTGTATGATTTTTGCTGTTTGGGACTGATGCTCCCCACCCTACACCTAATTTCGACGTGGAACTAGTACTTCGAGCACTGATTTAGTACTTATTTTTAGTCACAACTCCCAGATAGTCAGTTTCAAGATCATCCCCACCGGGAACTTCACAATAAGTATAACATATTAGGCGCTGTGCTGGCCCCTAGATAATTAAAGGGCACGACTGGACAGGACAAACCCCCACCATTAAGTGACTCGCCATATACCAGGTTGTACTTTTACACTCCACCATAACAAAAAGCTGCCCGGGGAATCACGCAAAGGGAACACCTCGTGCGCAAGCATTCGTCAGTCGGGTTGGCAGCTGGCTCCTGCTTCCGCATTCAAACCGGGTTTCGGATTATAGCTGGGTGTATAAATTGTCCCAGATCCGGTCCGGGTTTGCGCGAACAATATAGAGGGGGAGCTCTGAAGTGTTGGCTTCAGCTGTTCGCATTGTCATGGAACTGGGCACACTTGACAAGTTTTAGTCTTTTTAGACATCTTTTTTTTTGTTTATAACAGTAAACAATGTTGTATGCGAGTTTATAGCACGAGAACAGCTCCAAAAAGAGGAATTGTTATTTTTCCAACTGCTAAATAACAAGAGTTTGGTGGACATCTTGACGAAAATTAAGACACATGTAAACCTACCGACGAAACATATTTCTGCTGTTTTATTAGTTAATATTTAAAGAGTTAGTTCGAGTTTTCGTCTTGAATTGTGAAAAAAAAAAAGGAAGAAAAATGTAACAACACCAGTAAAATTGAAGCTTAAAAATCTGGTAGCTGCCCAAAAATTCTCCCCAAAATCTGGTATCTGCCCAAAACAAAATTTAATTGTTAAGGATTCCCGCCAAGTTTTCTCGCTGTCTGTATTCGTAATGTCAAAAGCCAACTATAATAGACACAAAGATAAATACTGATTTCACACGTTATAATATTTGGGTGCCAGCCCTGGCCAGAATGGTGCACAAAAAATACACACAAAAAGCGACGTTTCGGGTCGGAATACTACCCGTTTTGAAGCACACTTCACGCAAAAAGCGAGCGTCAAAACATAAATAACACAACAGGGTTGATCCACCCAACAGCAAACATCAGTAAAATTAAAAATAATAGTAAAACGAACCTAAGTCGGGTTAAAACCGACAATATGGAACCTGACCATCCACTGCAGAAAGCAGCTTTATGCATTACTGGAATATACTCCGAAAATTGCTTATTTTCAGGTAAAATGTGAGTATGGACTGGCGGACGCTGTGCTAAAATGCAAATATTTTCTAAATTTACCCTCGAACTGTAATGCTTTTCGTGAAAAATAATTTTTGTATTTGCTAAATCTGGGGTGTGCCCTGTGGCTATACGATGGAGAACCAAGAAATTGGTTTGGTCGTTGTATTTAAGATTAGATTTGTGGGAAGTCTCTTGTTCAAGGTTTGTTTGGTCATACCGATATATGACGCTGTGCAGGTCGGTTCCCCACTCGGTATTTGATAAACTACGTTATTTCTATTTATTATTTCCTGTTTATGATCGGTTATTTTTCTTGGCAGAGTTTGACCTTGCAAGTTAAAGCCAGCTTGCGAAACTAGGGTAACACCTTGTGGAGTGATAAGCCTTCTAAGATTTTCACATTGGCTAAAACCTGAAACGTTAACTGAAACATTTCAAAACTGGGCAGTAAGCAATTTTCAAATTTGTCGTTTACTCGTCGAACTGTTACTGTTCAGTTGGTTTCACGACTTCAAACGGCGGTAACCGAAACCGAAATAAGCAAACCGAAACAAACCGAAGCAAACCGAAAGCAAACCGAAACCGAAATAATAAAACGCTTGCATAATACACAAATTAAACACATCCCAACACACACACCCACTGACATAGCCAAATTTAAACACAAACTGCGTTCACTTTATGATATTACTAAGAACTAAAAACGATCCTTATTCCCTGGAATTGGGCTTCAAGATTTAGTTCGTTTCGTTCAGTGAACTCCAATCGGTTTTATTTAGTATACTTTCAAAACTGTAAGTTCCATAAAGATGCTTTTTTATAATTCATTAATGCTTTTTTCTGAACGGCAAAGCCGTTTTTTATTCACTTAATACCCTAATTTGTTGCTCGTTTCGTAAATTACATCTTATTAACTTATATTCCAAATTCTTTTTGCCCTTCATGATAGCGTCAGAACCCAACAAGGCTGTTACAACTCAGAGAACCCTAATGTAAAACCCACTCCGGCCAAGATACAAAAGTAGCAGCTTAAAAAACTTGCCCCCTGCGCCACATGAAATAATTTCTAATACAATGAAAACTCCTTCGTGATCCTTAACCCCGACGGTAAGCGAATTACCCCTGTGGGGACCATTCCAATTCTTGCAATTTAGGGGAGTTATTAAAACAATTGCCAGCAATTATTTCGATCAAATGTTTCGATACAAGTTCTGAGATAAAATACGGAAAGCCAAAGGCTCAACAAGAGTTAAATAAATACAGAGCAAACCTATTTACGTTGCCTTTTGGACTTATATGTCAGACAATCTGAGCGGGGACCTTTGGTTTCAAAGGTCGTGAGTTCAATTCCCCGCTCAAGCAGTCTGACAAAGTGTGATGTTAAAATACGAAAATAGTAATGAATACGTCGAGTTTTCTAGATGGTATATATGTGACATTAACTAGTAGTTGGTGTCTGTTTTAAGCTTAACTCGGTAAGTTACGCATGCGTACAACGAAAAGGTACTAGAGTATAATCACACAGATTATACCCCGGTGTATAATCAGGTGATTATACCACACTAGGTCGATTATACCCCGGTCGATTATACCTTCCACCATGATAGCAAGCGGGATATACTCATGTGTATATAGCAAGAATCTGAGTAGAAATTCAAGAATTTGTGATAAGCTTGTGTGGTCGTTGGGGGCTCATTATGCCTACCTGGATTTCGAATCATGTATGTTTATACTTTTATTATGGAAAGAAGGTCGGAAGTAACATTAAGTACTAAGTGGGTCTGAACTCATCAACCAAAGGTAACGACCTCATCATCGTCATCCTTCTTACGATACGCTCTAACCCAAAAAAAGTCCTCAACTAGTGCAAGCTCACATTCCCTCAATTCCCTCATTCGCAATGATCCATCCAGTTTCCTCTCTATTATTATATATCCCGAGTGTGTGGACGGGATGGGGACTTTATATTTGGCGCATCTCCTTCCGCTGTTATTGGCCAGCTCAATGGCCGCTCGCTCGTTTCCGGCATGAGACGCAATGTATTATGGATGATTATGGCGCACCATCCCGTCCTTCATCTCCATAAGGAATGGCTGGCCACAGCTGCCAAACAAGCCTGACTGGGATGGCTTAATTTTTCACCAGTTGTAATCAGGGAGAGTAGGTTTGCTGCCCTGCCACCACTGACCTCTAAGATGAACCAACGCCAAAGCCAAGCGCATCATTCCGATCCCGAGGACAGAAATACGACTGGAGCAAAAACAAGACTGGATAATACAGCATCATAAGAGTGGGGCGAAAACGAGAATGGGTGACGATAAAACACTCCCGACTCTCGCCCGAGCTGCAATGGAGCAGAAAGGATTCCATTTTTTATGTCTTTCCTCAGACAGAGAGACGGACTTACGAAATGAGATTGGAACTTATAGCCTGTAGTCACGGAAAGGAGATAGGCCTACTTTGACGTCTACTTCGCTCAGCGTGTTGCTCCATTCACCATCACAGACTCACAATCTCTGTAATGATACCTTGTCACAGGAGGGAGAGCCACTCGCCACAGGTCTATGGTTTTGAAATTCAATTAACCTGCTTTATATTATGAGACGTATACGCGCGGACGGCATACATGTCACAAATTGTCACGATAATAACAATCATGGAAAAACTCAGTCTGAAAGAAAGCCGAACGTGTACAGAATAACAACAAAACATTTCTGAACGACAACCAAACAGAAATGGATGAAACAGTAATTAGGTTACGGGGGAGTGCAAAGTTTGCTTTTGTGGCGGTTTTCTGGCATTTGGATTTCGGCCATATAAGAATAACAGTAATTAATTTATCCTCCACGTTGATAAGAAAAAAAAAACTACGCTTTTAATTCTTACCTTCTTGGCGGTAACCCAATTTCAAGAAATAGCAACAACAACTATTGTCACGAACATCGCCACCGTGCTCCGACCTCTTTAGCAAACAGTATTTTTGTTTTATTTAATTTTTTACAGTGCGCCAGCCGCTTCCTTTTTTCTCCATTTATTTTCCTATTTCTCCCCAGATTTTATTGTCAGTATGGTTATAGTTTCAATGGTGTCTCATCAAGACTTATTCATTAATTTGTAAGACTTTTGACTGCGTTATGTTAGGGCCTGATCTTTGTTTCAAATATCTGAATCTTTTTAATTAAAAAAAGTATCTTTTACTGATACATCAGCATCATAAGAACTCGTATCAGTGTATGGTTACTCTGAAGATGCTATGTGCACTGACTGAGAGGACACATCTCTTGTACCAGCTCAGCCAACAGGTGAATTGTTTACGAGCATTACACAGTTTGTGTAGCAGCAGAGCAAATTCTTTGTAGAGCATATGTACTGCCTCCATGCAAACTGTACTGTTAGTACACGACTCGTCTGTTGGCTGAGGTGGTACAAGAGATGCGTACTCAGTACACAACGTCTTCAGAGAGTAGAATCTGATATCAGATTACTCTGTTCTCTTCCGATGTTGTTCTAAACAGTAAGATGAGATGTATTCAGACGTCTTCGTCTGTTAGAGTGATCCCATTTTATACATCTCATCCTATTTACATAGAACGACGTGGAAAAGCAACAAAGTAATATGGTATCACACTTCTACTATCCACACGCTTAAACGAGTTCTCATGATGGAGATGTGATCATAGTACTGCCTCACTAGAAAACACAAATATCTTTTACGATGATGGTAAATCGCTTTGTCAGAATATGTTTTCCCAGTCATGGAGAACTGAAACACTACGGGTAAAAAATTATTTAAAATGTAGGTTAACACCCATGATACTTTGCCTACCTGCATGAGGTTGAGGTGCCTTATGCTAAGAAATTTTACTCCGTAGTTTTTAACTACACTTTATGTATTAGTAATTTTAATGAATTATATTTGGTTTTGTAGCCTCTCCTAGGAAGAATGTGTGTGTCCGAAAACTAGAGTGCTTTTTTATTATTATTATTAAATGCACGGTCAATGGTAGCCCGAGTTTGCCTGGCTCATTTACACCAATATGATATGTGTGTGAAAAATGTAGTCACGACCTCGTGTCCTTAAGGCCTTCGTTTCCATGGTCTTCGCAAGATCGAAGAGAATTGGGTTTATTGACAAGAATTCATCTGAAATGATTGCTGACCCTCGCAGAACCAGTCGTGTGTTATAACTTTGCTAGTTGGTGCTACCAAGTCGGGCCTGGAATTGAATGCGGTACAATCAATGGAATAGCCAAGAGACGTAATAAAATGCAAAAGTCCTTCGTTTTTTCAACAAGCTAATTATCAGGAGTGGAGAATAATAGCATCGTTTCAACGTCTTCGGGGGTTTTACAGCTTTTTTTGCTGCAGAATCCAATCTACATATCAAGACAAGGTCGACAGAAGGACGTCGTCAAACCCGGCCATTTTGATCCACCTACCTACCGCCAACTCCTCGCACATCACTGGGTTAAGTTTACCAGCCAAAGTTTTTTTTTTGTTCAGTTCCTTCTCTTTATTTTTGTTGAATTCTTTTTCGTTACTAATGCTCGTGTAGAAAAACGGTTCGAATTTGAAGAATTTCTGGTCCTTACTCTTGAAACACAAAGAAAGTCAGTGTGGGGTGAAGGGGCAGACGAGAGGATTCGATCAGAGAAAAGTATTTGTCGTTGACTTTCTTTAATGAACTACGTTATTGCGCAGAAAACAAAGTTTTTTTAATAAAGTTTTTTTTAATTTAATTTTCATAAACGGAATCAGTTCACAAACGTGAACTATGCCCTACCTTTTAGTTTATATTTTGTAATTGCCATGAAAGGCTGTATGTGGGTTGGGGTTATTATTAATGTGACTATTATTATTTTTTATTAGCTTTAGTTTTACTTCAGCTAATAAAAGTAAAGACTTTTTTTTTTTAATCTCTCCGGACTCTCTTAAGGTTTTTACTATTGATTAAAAGGACATTCCTCCCAGCGCAATTTTTCTCGATCCACCACATCAAGTTCGGCCCCAAAGGTTTATTTCCTTACCGTTAGTTAATCACTTGGTAAAAATCCGCTTTAAAATGTGGCGTCTAGGAGATTTTCTGTTGAATAATAATTAACTATATTTACTGCGTCCCGCAGTATATGATCCTATGCGCGCTTACAATAACCATGACGTTTCATCTCTGTGTGTGTGCATGTTCTAATTTTCTAATAATTACCATGAGATCAAAAATCTAAAAGACTAATGCGGTAAAAATTAAAATTAATTATTCCAATAGATCGCCGAAGCAAAATTATAAGACACTAGCCTAGAAAATTATAAATTGTGATGTTAAAATACGAGAATCATTCTGGTTTATGACGACACGATTAATGCGTTCATGCTGATTTGTCTATTCATGCGCAATACCAATAATGGACAGTATGGCTGCGTTCTTTGCTGCGAAGAACGCAGCTACTATCTCAGTTGACCTTTGCGATGCTATATGCACGAATGGCGATCAGCGCGTGGCTGTTATAAGGCAGGCGAAATGTTATAAGGCAGGCCTGGTGTCCCTTCAATATCTCTGCATGAGAAGTTACCTTGTATCACGATTTCCCAATGGCCTGCTTCATTTTGTCTTCGTTTTAAATGCTGGAAAACTATCAGACTGGATGTTAGTAAAACTCCGAGGTCATTTTCTGACTTACAATCAGCAGCTTCTCTCACAACCGACTTGTAACAAGCGGTGAAATACAAAGCTCAAGTTACAACGTGGATACTACACATCCAACGGACGTATATGCATTTACAAGCTCGTGCTAATAACTATTCGGCTGAATATCGATCACTAGAGAACATTTAGAATAAATCTTTGTTATAAATTAATCGGTTCAAAAGGTGAAATGCGCGATTTACGTTGTTGTCATGACAACCATCTGGGCTTAATTCAGCCCAGGTCGTTTTGTTGTTGGCTGTAAAGCAACGCTGAACATGATCGGTAGCTCGTTAACGGTCAACATTTACCGATTTAATCTAAAGGTGACAGATCATCCACAGCTTGTACCGATTTGCGGAAAATGTTTTTATTGGTGGTCAGGCCTACGAGAATCACCTTTCCGTAATTATGCCGAAGCAATTTTAAAAGTCGGATTACAGTCTAATTCTGACTGGCAATGCAAACTTCCAAAAGTTTCAGCTGACCTATGAGGTGGGTACGGTATACGAGAAATTATTTTGGAAAATTGGTAATAATAAATAGACATAAATCGCTGGAAATAATACTAAGGAAAATTGGAAATTAAGCCAACAGCGAAAATCATACACAAGAAATAACGTAGTTCAGTAAGCCACCTTTATGCACTTACGTTTCGTCGGAGTGGCATGACCCGGATTCGAACCAGCTACCCAGTTCGCCCCCAGATCACTTGCATAGCGCCTTAGTCGCTATGGCCACATCCTCAACTGGCTATTTATTATTTACTATTTATTATTATCTATTTATTATTATCTATTTATTAGAAATTATTTTGACAGTTACTTAGTTACCTGACTTGCCAATCGTTCATTTATATATTACACGAAATGCCCTTTGTCCCCGCCATGTATTAAAAAAAAATTCTATTCAAGTTTTTAAGTTGATAATTGAGTATTGTAAAAAATATTATCTGTTATCAAGCATACCAAGAAGTTATCTAATTTGCACGCCTCGAAGTCAACTCTCTTCTTCTTCACACTTTGAGTATTTTCGTCCACATTACCTAGAGGAACAGGCTTCATACCTGTGGAGTTATGGCTGCTTCATCAGCTGCTTCATTTTTAACCCTCTCGTTCTGAAAACGATTCAGTTGTTTCTTAAGTACAAAACGGTTTTGTTTGATAATGAAGCACATTTTACTTCAAAACGTCACCAGTTTAGTGTTCGACTTGTGACTCTTAACACATTAAGACGGCGAGAAGGCTAAACCTTGGAGGGGTTTGGCAAATTAAGTGGCCGATTACTATTATTGAATTCAAAGGTGTCTAAACCATGCGCAATGGCTGTTTGCCGTGACGTCACCATGAGTTAGCCAATGACGAACGAGAACAACGGCTGTTTGGCCGTCTGATTGGACTAGCCCAGTCACGTGATATGAACGTCACAGCAAACAGCCGTGGCGTGTGGTATATTCACCGAATGACAGGTTGCAGCGCCATCTACCATTATTTACTTTTACGTAGCACTTAATTTCAACAAGCGAAGGAAGGCGCAAAGAAATTTCTTTTCACACAACAAACTAGCCACGTGCCTCCTTAATTACGGAATGTAAAGTTGGTGCGTCCACGTGCACCAGGAAGAAAGTGATCAAGGTCAACGATGCCATCTAGTGATTCAAAATCTGCGTTTCAAAACGGTCGATATATAGAAAAAGAGCGCCAGTAACGCCTTTAGGTATAACTTTACCTGATGCTTCCTGGTGAACGTGGGCGCACCAACTTTACACTCAATAATCAAGGAGGCAAGTGGCTTGTTTGTTGTGTAAAAAGAAATTTATTTGTGTGTTCCTTCGCCTGTTGAAAGTAAGGGCTAGACAGAACTAGACAGCGGCCAATGGCTATAGAGCAGTGACGTTTGCCGCCATATTGGCACCAGTATGGGTTTTGGAGGGCATAACTACAAGGTGCACTACATAAAAATGGAGGGGAAAACAACGGAAGAGCGGATTTTTTAGGCTTAAAATAACGTTGTTTTCTCCAACAACAAAAATCACGCGTTTTAGGTCTAAGAAATCACTCTTCACAACATCGGCTTCAGTATGACGCCCTTCTGTTTCTCTCTGCAGTGCCCCTTGCAGCTAACCCATTAAGGCTCCAGCATAGAGTTGTATACAATAATACTACGTCGTGTCACTGCTCTATAGATGCTGAAGCCTGTCATCTGGTGGCAATCCCGCTTTAATTTGCCAACTCTTTACAATCCATGCTTTTCTACTCATGTAGTTACCTTATTACTTGTCACTTTCACTACACAATCCCCCCCCCCCCCCACCCCACCCCAACACAAACTCTCCCAGAAGAGTGACCAAAATCCTTAGGTATTAAGTTAACGTTCTATTCAATTCTATTTCGGAGGATGGCAGTATCCATCAAGAAAGAAAAGCCATTTCAGTGTTATACGTGCAGTGTTTAGTTTGTAGAACTCGTCTGGGAGTGTTAGGGCTCGTTTACGCAACAACAGTTTTCTCTCTCACTAGCTTTTACTTGATCAATACTAAATCTGATGGATGTCTCTCGCTTTTACCGGAGTATGCGGCTTTCGAGTTGTCTATGCGTATTAGTAACCATAGCAACGACGCAGACGCAAAGCTTCTCCTCGTGCCTCATGACACGGCGTACGATGTTTGCAACATTTGAGCGTCGATTTATGAGAACAAGAAAACAATTTTTAGTGCAGTACAAGACGACGGACTGTTTTTTGTATGCCGGTATTCGACGGTTTGTCTTCGATTCGATGGCCACGAACTGGACGCCATGTTGGATTTTTAATTCTCGCTGCGAGAAGCTAATTATTCTACCGACGTTTGATCATTGCTAGAATTGAAGGAGAATAGCAAATTTTGGAAATAGCGTAAAATGACAACAATCTTGCAGCAATGTTTAAAATTACTCTAGCACTTTGTTCTTATCCGCGTTGTTATTTACAATACATACAAATTGTTATCTATTACCGCATTCATTTAGTAGCAACGGGAAACTAATCATAAATATATAGCGGTTGACTATGAAATAGCATTCGGCCAGCGAGAATGACTTGTTGAATAAACGCGCCCTTGTAACTGAAATCTGGTGTATTGGAAATGGAATTTTTTTTTTAGGTGTCATTGGTTTTCGACTGGCAAAAACAAATTATTAGTTAATTTTGCAGATCGCCCAAACGTTGGCGATGGTGTTACTAAACAGGGACGGAAAGCCAAATGGGCTCGAAAGTGATAAATAAATAGATACACATGCAAACCTATTTCAGTTGCTCTTTGGACTTAAATATCAGACTGCATGATCTTTGAGACCAAAAGCCCAAGTCGGTATGGCTGAGCCGCCCAGTGTTATAATGTTCCACAGCTTTCTGCGACGCAGTTTTGTAACCTAAACATTTTTCTGCAGGGTTAATTTTTCCGGAGTTGGAATTTTTCAAGGAACCAAGCCCTTTGAAGCGACGATTTTTAATTTTTTTTAAGCATGGCAAAGCATTAAGTTTATTAAAAAAAATCCTTTCTATAAATTTTTCCCCATTACTTTATCCATAGTAACATTTTTTAATGCTTGTAAAAATAAGCACCGTACATGGCAACTAAAACTATGAAACTAATTTTTTTAATTTCCTTGTAATCCTGTATCCTGCAGGAGGGCCACTCAGTTTCACAAAAACTCACCTATCAGACGTGCCCAGCCCACACTTTCAAAGTACCATTACCCCCCCCCCCTTCCTCCATGCCTAGTCATCACGAAAAACGGGTTGTCGCCTCCTAATTCCTTCCTCCATGATATTAGTCCTAAAATTACCAGCGAGCTGTAGTTTTTTCTTATGCATTTGCAAGCCACGTTTCTTTAAAAATGTAAGTTAAATTTTTTTTTAAATAAATAACTTCACAATGGGAGGAGCTAGTAACTTGTGGTTTGCACCATTGAAAAGCTGGCGAAAAAGGGTTAAAATGGTGTATTTGAACGTCAAAATCGGTCCATATTTAGCGAAATTATCGTTGTTTCTGCATATATCGAAAAAAGTGTGGCTTATTATACGGTAAAAAAAATTGACAGCGATTATTTTCTGCGACGTACGTCGCACGTCGCAGCACTTTCTCACACAGGACTGAGCGGTATACGAGGTCGACCTTTGGTCTCAAAGGTCGTGGGCTCAATTCCCGCTCAGACAGTCTGACATTTAAGTCAAATTCCAAAAGGCAACATAAATAGGTTTGCATTTACATTTATTTGGAGGTGATGCGGTGGTACCTCCTTGCGAATTCGTCCCTGATTACAATGCGCATCTTGAGTAACTGAATCTCCAAGCTAAAGTTGCCGGTAGTAATATAACTGAAATACTGTTTATACTACAAAACTCGTAACGTTTTGCAACGTGAACTGAAGCAGCGCATAAAGACGCATTCATTGGTTTTTGCAGTCTCATTTCCGCGGGAACCCGCGCCAACTGTGTGTAGATGCATGCAAAGGAACCTTTTAAACAAAAAAGTTAAAGCAAAAAAAAAGAAACAAAAAACATTTGCGTTAATACGACCAAAGTACTGCCGAAGAGCAATTACAATTCTTATTTTTTTTCAGTCTTCCTCTTTCATTTCATTTCCCTCTGTTTTTAGGTTGGGGGGGGGGGGGGAGGGACCTTAAAGACAATTAGTGCGAAAACACCGTAATTAAGCCAGCAATATTTTCTGCCATTGTCTTTTTACGGCCCAACCAAAAGCCGAGAGCTTAAAGCGGCCAGAATGTTTAAAATTAAACGCCAACGCCAACCGCAAACAACAATACAAAACAAAAACAAACACTCGGGCCATGTTTAAGCTCGGCGAATAGGAAGACGGATAGGGGTAAGGGGTTGGGGTGGAAGAGGTAGGAGGGAGGAGACGAAAGGAGGCAATAATAAAAGCAAAGCCGGCCTTGAGGTATGCCTCAGGAAAAATGTGTCAAGATCTATGGAACGCCAACCGCGCGCATCACGTGGAACTATTATAAGATCAAAAGGAAAAAAAAAAAAGGAAAATAAAACACGAGGAGGAGAAAAAAAACTGCTTGGGATCATCATGTCAATAAGAGAGGAATGTCGTGGTGATGATCGGGCTAAAGAGCATCTTTGTGCTGATGAAATTCCGGGGCCAGTTTTGCTTTTAGGGCTCGTCTATTCCTTCTTTTCTCTCTCTTCCCTTTCGACATCTTTCATCTGGACGGCTTGTAAAAGAGATGAAAAGAAAGACAGAACAGCAACACTGGATGAACAGATGGGGAACACAGAGCAGGAGGCCACTTGCAAACTCTACACACCTTTTCAGAACAACTAATCGTGCGTGCATGCGAGTGAGCGTGGCCCACCGACCGGGCATCATTCAGAGGCCATGCCAACACAACAGGGATGTCATTATGGCTGAAAGAACCCGGGGGGGGGGGGGGGGCCCCCGGGGTGAAGAAGGGTTTTTTTTTCCACTTTTCATTTTGCAAGTTTGGTCGATTTATACAACCAGGCCAGTAGGCTCTGAGGGCAAATTTCCGAAGGTCCGGAAGTTGACCCACAAGTGCCCATAAAGTCTCAAGATTTAATGACAAAAGCGGCACAAAAGAGCCCGACACTCTAAGGACAAAATTATTCGTAATATCTCTGTATAAATGGAAAGAAATTATCCCGGGTTTAATAACAAAAGCGACCCCAAGAGCCGAAGGTAAGGACAAAAAAAAAAACACCTAAAAACCTTGAATAAACGAAAAAGAAATTAAAGTCGAGCGCGTCGTTTCTTTGAGATGGAGAAACTTTTCTACAGAAGTATAGTCGTTTTGGACGAAAGTGAGTAAAAGGTACCACATTTTTTACCGTTTGATGGATCCTCCCCCCGAATTCTTTCTTACATGTTTTCCCACCGTACGGCATCGTCACCATTCAGCAAAGGTACCAAATATTTACTTCAAATAAATTCTATCCCAACCCTAAATCTTAAATAGGGCCACGGCCCTGTACAACGCTCCAATTTCACTGACAAGTCCCTGCTGCACAAAAGGAATGGCCGAGCGTTGCAGGGCACAATTTAATCCGTTTTTTTTTTTAATCTGATATGTACTTTTTATTACAAAACAAATTTACAAGAGAGCAAAACAACAATTGCAAATGAATCAAAAAACATAAAAAAAAAAGGGTTTAACGAGCGTTAACCACTCCTGGTCAAAAAACATATTAAAAACCAACCAACAAAGGCAACACAACGAAAACAGCAATACAAAACCAACAAACAGGTGTTTTCGACCCAACAAAGGCAATTTTGAAATTCGTAACAGGGCACGACACACAGATGCAGACATTTAATCATTCGTCGAACAATTCTAGCAACTATTGTCTATCTTCCCTGATTTTTCTCCTCCCTACGATTTTTAAGACCTAATAATCGTAGCCTGGACGAGATGCATCCTGGGAGAGGCTGTATGCGTGACCTTTGAAGAGGTCGTGACCTTCCTCATCAAATGGTCCCTCTGCCTAACTTGACTTGAAAGCATCTTTACACTAGAATCCTGCCAACGGTTGGACCATAGATTAGAAAGTGGTCCAGTTAGATATATTACCTTACTTCTTTCAGTTTTACGCGAGGCCCTAGCGGTATTTGCGGCTACTAAAAACTTCTGCTAATATGCTTTGCCTTCGTGCTGCTTCGAAGGCAAATGCATTTGCAGAGGCGTTAGCAGCTGCAACTATCGCTAGGACGCCGCGTAGGACTGAAAAAAGCAAGATGCTGTCGTTAACTTCCTATCTATGGTTGGACACATTCAGGAGAGTTTGAGACTGGACGAACTACGCTTTTACACGCATGCGAGGGACAGGATTGTTAGTTCATTCGACTGGCCACCAGGGATTCCACTTATGATTTTATGATCAGCACGTGCCACAGGTTAAAAATTATTTCCCATGCCGGGCCTAATTTCAAGGTATATACCTAAAGCCAAGAATTTATAGTATCGGGGAGGAGAATTGGTGACTGAGACCCCTTCTGAAACAGCTTAGATTCATTCATATTAGTTCCGTCTAAGTTTATACAGGGCGCCATGAGTTTTATCTGGGAATTTCTACTCAGTTTATAGCCTAAAATTAAACTAAATGAAACTAGCTTGTATTTAAATTATTATTTAGTTTAGCTTAGTTGTAATTTAGTCTACTTTACATTTGGGCTGAATATTAAGTAAAAATTCCAGATGGAACGTGTCGCGCCCTCTGAAAACTCGGACGGAACTAATAGGAATGACTGTAACACGTTTCAATAGGGACTTTTTCGAGTTACAAATTCTCCTCCCCAACCCTACAAATTCTTGCTAAAGCTTGTTTAGTAGGCATTCATGAAAATTAGAAGCCGCAGCACTCAAAATGTAGGCCTTATTACAAGTGGTGACAGCTGGTAGAATGCCAACATTTCTAGAGTGCCGGGAGGGGAAAACTAGTTCACGTAACTTTTAATACCGGCGTCAACAGTTGTCTTGCAGACATCCAGCACGAAAAATCCCGTAAAATAATGGAATCATTATTATAGTGTGGGAATTGCCCCCTTGTCAACCACTTAATGTCGATATAGCGTTGATGTAATCCCATGCACTGACGTCACAAAACACTGTTCACCCCATCTGTTCCGTGATGTGAACAGATGGAGTTCAGCTGATCAAGAAACCATTTGCCAACTGTGCACCTTTTCAATAGCCTACAAGTCAATCGTACTTGCGACCCTGGCCCACCAACCGAGCGAGTACTCAGAGGCCGGACGAAAAGGGAGGAAGGATACGGAAGGAAGGGCACATCAACAACTGGTTATTTGCACCCTTTAAGTACACAATCCGGATTTACTTCAAGCTCGAATTTGATGAAATTCGCTGTCCGCAGTGACACAGTGCAGTTGTCGGTTTTGCTTAGATCCCATGCCAGACCCTTGTAGGTCTCTGATAAAATACAGGCTATGTGAATCCAAATTCACTTTGGATCCACCGCGAATTGTCCACTAAGTCTGCTAACTTAAAATAATAATGTGAGCGAAACTCCGCGATATTATATTCCATTTCATCTTAACTATACCGAAAACTTAACATATTGCTTAGAAATGTTCGCAAGATTGGCTGATCATGCTTAATATTTCAATTAAATCTGCACTCACGACATGCACAAGCTTATCAAAGCCTTCGAGTCAAAGGTCGGAAAATTTCAACTTTCTCTACGCATGTAAAGGAGTTTGAACGATAAACGCATCTAACAGTGGTGCCACTGCATTCCATACGGCTGATTTATAGTGCTCGCGTTCGATACTTGTATGTTGAAACGAACTGAACAAAATTGAAAAGGACAATACTTGGCAGCTGATAATAAGTAACTTAAATTTACTCATTGAAACATCTTTTTTAATCAATCGATACTTACGCGCTAAAGTCAAATATTTTGTAAATATTCATAGTTATTAAAGTGTCAATATCACCGATTGAAAGTCTGTAAAATCTGGCAATATGTAGCGCTCTCTAGTAGTACCTAGCATTTGCTTGCATCACGCGAAGGAATGCTCAACTCCGTTTCTTTTAAAGAAACAACAAGCCACGACCTCCTTAATTATTGAGTGAAAATTTGGTTCGTCCTCGTGCACCTCCGTAAAAGCTGTAAAGGTTAACATTATCACTACCCCCAACCCTATAAATTCTTCCTACCACTGAGATGGCGCCATGGTATTATCGTTCCCTTTCAATCGGTGATAATGCCCATTTAACGTAAGTACCCTCGGTATGGCGACGATTGAAAGCTGCCATCTTTGGGGAAAAGATTAGCGGAACAACGTAGCGATGAAACGTAGCGTTAACTATAGAGCAGTGACATAACGTAGTATTATTGCATGTAACTCTATGGTGGAGCCAGTAACGGGTTAGCTACAAGGGGCACTGGAGGGGAAAAAGAATGTCGTCTTACTGAAGCCAATGCTATTCGACTGGATTTCTTAAGCCCATAACGCTCGATTTTTGTTGTTGGAGAAAACAACGTTTTTTTAAGCCTAGAAATTCGCTCTCATAGCACTATCTTGACTAGAAGTGCCGTTGTTTTCCCTTAAATTTTAATCTAGTGCCCCTTGTAGCTATTACCTCAAAATGGTGTCTCGTATGACGTCACTTGCCGCTGCTCTATAGAATACATTTTACTCAAGATTACAAATTTACACACCCAGAATTCGAATGCAGGCGAGCATACCGAAACTTTCCTGGTCACCTAACTGTTAGGCTGCTTTTTTTTTTGGAGGGGGGGGGGGGGGGGCGAGGAAGGGTTGGGGTGGAAGAGAATGAGCCATTTTTTTTTTTTTACTCTGAACACCTTTTCAACATCCCAAGTCGTGCGTGGCAACCTCGCTCGCTCGCTCGCGCTCTTGTCATCTCGAGAATCACGTGACCTGGATTACCGTTGAATTTATCGAGAGTGGCTGCACGCGAAGAGGGGCAACGAAATAAATTGCAGCGCCACAATCACCCTGTTTGTCGAGAAGACCAAAAAAAAAAAAAGCGGACGACTCGGCATCAACAAATATGATATCAACATACATTGCATGACGTGTTATTAGCCCCTCTTATGAGATTGGTGTTGTTGTTTGTATTGCGTGTCGGGGGGTCGGACTGGCATGCATACAAAATCTTCCCTAATCTGGTGACGCAATTATCGGAACGGTCAGAGGGATGAAAAAAAGAAAGAAACTTGCATGTTAAAATAGGGTACAACTGTGTGAAGCGGTTTTCGGCTGGTTACTCGGACGCTTTGGGTTCGTTACCGGGACGCCACGGAACATTTTCCATACACGGGCGGGTCAGGTTATAAGCGTCAACTCTACATCGAAGAGTACGGTACTTTACAATTGTCAACAGTTAAAAACAGGCGAAACCTAGGAAACAGTAACGTACAATGGGCTTATTTTTTTTTTTTAAACAGAACTGATATCTCTGGAAGCATTTTACAGCCGTGAGCTGTTTTCACAGTATGCTAAATACTATACCTTCCCCTGTGTATTTCGGCATAAGAACACGGTATTTTCAGGCAGATGCCAATATGTATTGTTACCGATAACGCATTTTTTTTTGTCAACAAGACCAAAAAAAAAAAAAACTTTTCTTGCTATTCACTTAAGTAAAAAAAAACTGTTCCAACAATAGAGCCAAACACCAATAGCGCCACAAATTTATGAGGGTGTAAAAGGTTACTGTGCTTTGCTTTATTGGTCCATCACTTCATTGCTACAACACTTTTATGCGTTTTATTTCACACACGGACAGTTATGAGTGACGTGCGGCACGAAGCAGCGTAATGAAGCTCTTCGTTCGGTTCTGATGTCTGTCTGTTTGCCTGTCAGTACTCACGATAAATGTTAAACCCATTGTCCTATTCACTTCAAATTTCCCACATACATTCTGTGCATTATTTCAGAGATTTGTAGATTTAACTTCGTAAATCAATACAAGCGAGGGACAGAGACTATACCTAGTAGCAACCGGTCTTCTGTACACTTTCGGGCCACTTCCGGTTATTTTTATTCCCTTTAAATAATTTTTGGACGCTGAATCTAATGATGAAAGCTGTTTGTCTCTATCTGATACCGTTGTTGGCCACTTCCGGTCACTTCTGGGCCACTTCCGCTTCATACTTCCGGTTTTTTAAAAATTCCCCTGAATTAATTTTTGGCCGCTGAATCTAATGGTGAAAACTGTTTGTCTATTTGGTACCAATCCATAGATGAAGGGCTCACTTGACAGCCACTGGTCACTTGTGCACTTCCGGCCTTATGCTTCATACTTCGGGTTTTTTTTTTTAAAAGTTCCTTTCAACTAATTTTTGGACGCTGGAGCTAATGGTAAAAACCGTTTGTATCTATCTGCTTCAGTTCCAGTTGGAAAAAGTGACGGACGGACAAAGCCGTTGCTAGTCTTCCCAGTTTTCGCTGTACAGAAGGCTAAAAACTGGGGTAGTTTGCTTCTTAAATATACAAAATATTAATACATCATGAAACCATTTATGTTTTAGCCATTATTCATGGAAATTAATTGGAAATTAATGAACTAACAAAAACACTTGACAACTAAAAGCGTGCTTGTTGCCAACGACAATTCACGATAACGGAAGACCACGACAAATTCAACCCAAATACCAAGTCTAAGTATTCACGGCATTTTTACAGTTATTTTACAGATTTTCGACAATCTGCCAAAACGAGAACATCCATCTTTATGACGACATATCTGTTTACCTCACGTGAAAGTAAACTTGAGGTACGTGATCTGATCAGTAATTAGGAAAAAAAAAATATTCAGATTTGTGTGCTCCCACATCACTTCCGGCACTGTGCAGTAGTTAATTTGCAGTATCCTATGACGTTACATTCGGTCTGACTGCGCAGGTGTCATGACCGACTTCCGGTCACATGACTTATTCCGTCACTTCCGACCGCCAAGATACTTTCTGTTTGTTTATCAAAGCTAGTCGAGACACTAAATAGAAGCTTGGCAAAGACTTTCTCAGGTCTTAAGTCCGTCAGTGCTGGGTGAGGCTTTATTTTCCTTTCTTTCTTGCTCACTCTATTGCCCCCTAGAAATATCAAGTATTCATTTTTGACGATGTACGTACTATAGGAAATACAAACTGTAGAATAAACGAATAATTTCAAGTTTGTAGTAAGACCCATTTCGCCCAATCTTCCTGCCAAGAAAAATCACGTGAAAAATATAAATGCAAGTAGGGGTGTGTAGTGACATAATTATCTCAAAGTCAATAATAACGCAATAAAAGTTTGTGATTTTTCTTTTTCTTTAGTTACCGTATCGAATTATCGACATATTGTGATTACTAAATTAGCTAATTCGATTACAAAGCCAAACTTATATGCGATGTTCATGGATGGCGCCAAAGGGAAAGGGAATGACTATTATTGAGATTGCTGCCCCCATCTCCCCTCCCTACCCATCGGGGAGTGACTATTTATTGAGATTTTCGTCGGGGAACAGCTGGAGGCTACATCCAGGAAAAAGACAGACTAAACAACAGGAGTAAACATAAAAAAAAAATCGGTCATACTGGAGGAAGAAGCTAAAAATAAAAATGCAATAAAAGTGCAAATAATAAAGTAAAATAAACTGCCAGCCAGCAATGGACTGTCTTAGGAACAGACTAAAAAACAAACAACTTTCTTAAGTGGCCTTAAAATCCATTTGCTGGTCTCGTCTACGTCAAACGTTTCCTGTAATCAATTGAAAACAACTTCCGAATATTTGCAACGATCAACAAAGACGATGCAACGGCTTTTATGTTTGCCCTTAACCTTTTATCGTTTGTAACGAGAGAAAATCGAAAATGAGAAAAAGCAACAGCCAAAAAAATAATGCAGTGGGGGCTATAAAAGCTTTGACTGACCGGAAACCGGACTTGCACTTGACCCGTGTTGGCCGAAGAGAGCAAAACGGCCGCCCCGCGCTCTGACCACAACTGGTCGTTATGAGTCGTAAACACGAGAAAGTAAACAAACATGGCTGCTTCGGTTTGGGAGTAGGGGCGGGGGTGTTGGAGGGGAGGAGGGAGGATTACCTTGCTGCCATTTCTTCCATGTCATTCTCCATGCACAATGAATGAATGATTGACTTAAATTAAGTGCGAAACGGACAGGAGGAGACACGAAGGCAGACATAAAGCGAGGCCTTGGGAGAGGGGAGGGGGGTTTGAAGGAGTTGCCTGCAGACGTCAGGTAGAACGACCGACAATTGACACAAATTAGGTTTGCCGTAGTGGGTAATGCCTTGTCGTGTTACATCATAACCTGGGCTCGACTCAGTAATTGGACTTGCACGTTCGAATATGATTTCCGAACATGAATTATTTTTGTTTTTGAATAATTAATAAGTTTAAGGATTTAAGAGAATTGTGTTTACTAAAAAAGAAAGTTAAATGCGTGCGTGGCAGGGTGTAATTATTATGGGGCTTGCCCTCCACGAGCATATCTGTTATGCAGTGAAGCTTGTTATATTGATATTAATTTGTTTATGTTTCCAGCTTGTGTGTCCAGCTTACGTTTCCATAGCATTTTTACTGAAACAAGACGGAAACATAAAATCTCTCTATATATATAATAGGCTTGGGTGGCACTGAGCAAATTCATCATATGTGTGTGTGTGTTACTGAAGTTCAAGCGAGAAAGGGGAAATGGTTGACCAGGGGGTGGCTCAATCTGACCATGCAATGGGAGAATGTGGGGAAGGGAGGCAGGAGGATGCGGGGGGGGGGGGGGGGGGTGGGTAGGGTGTCGGACACATTAATGCTGTAATTAAGAAATTAAGATAACTTACGCCTCTTATTTATGAAGTTAAAACATTCTCAATGATAAAGGTTTCACAGTTGGTTTTGCTGTTTCGGCTATTATTAAAATCAGATACGGTATTGAGGTTTTTGACCGGGCATATGATTTCTTACTGGAACGATTACAAAAAGCATCAAAACAAATTAATTAAAATTATTTTTGGTGGCAACAGGGAGCATGAGTCAACAACTGATCTTACTAAAAAATATAATGATACCGAATGTTGCAAATTTAAAGGATTACTGTTATTTTAAATAACTATTGTAAGTTTGAATACAAAATTAAGGACACAAAAATGGTTTTCTCAGGAATCAATTAATAAGATTTAAAATACCACTCATTAAAAATAGCTACAGAGCCGAGCTACTGTCATCATATTCCAACACTTTTTTAATAAAATCCCTTCACACCTTCGAAATCCGGATAGATTTATAAACATGCAACAGAAAAATAAAGATATAAAAAATTGGGTAATTAGCGGTTAAAATTTATTGATAGTAAAAATACTTTCTTAATTAAAATTTTGATATCCAATTGATTTTGTAACTTAATGATTTGTTACGAAGTGACTTTCATTGACGTATTTTTATATTTCTACACTGTCTATAGCAACGGGGCGTCGGACGAACGTCTAACTGGAAAATCGTCTAATGGGTAATTGTCTAATATCTGCATAAATAAAAAAATGTGGAAAATCGTCTACACGGAATGTCGTATAATGGAAAATCATCTAAACGGAAAATCGTATAATGGATAAACGTCTAACCGGATAAACGTCTAACTGCGGTTTCTGATGTTATATGTATAGCCGCAGCGAGCGCAGCAGCGCGAGCGAGGCAGGGCATTAAACGATTTTCCATTGTACGAATTTCCTGTTAGACGATTTTCCATTATACCAATTTCCTGTGAGACGACTTTCCGTTATACTGTTATGCGGTAATACGTTCTTCCAATTATGTGATTTTCCAGTCAGACGATTATCGTTCGCCCTTACAGGAACCCATGCATCAACGAAAACTTCGTAATGCTTTAAAATAATAATAATAAAAAAAAATTTGAGGAATGCTATGTTTTCTACCGTCGTTTGATTACCGAAAAGAAACTGTTCTTGAGCGAGCATAGACAAATTTTGAAAATAGCAAGAAATGACGACAATGTTGTAGTTAAATTTTGAAAGTATTCTGTGTTATTTACCCTTGTTATTTATAAAGCATTTAGTTGTTATGTATAGCCGTATTCCTTTAGAATAATAGTGTTGTCCTTGCTGTTGTTTGATTTGAAGTAATACGTCTTGTTGATTTAAAGGGGGGGGGGGGGGAGAGAACTTTTTCACGTCGAGTTGCCTTCGAGTTGAGTTTGGGAACAGAGTTTTGAATAGATTTCGAGTTTCTTAGATATCGAGTTCTTACAGTTACCATACGCTAAACCAATTAAACCAGCTTCTAATAATAATTATTGTGTAACAATTAACTACACGATATATTCCCAATTTATTCACGCATTAACTGTATAGAATTTAAATAACGGTAAGCTTTGCTTCAATTTATCAAAGAAAATAAAGGATTGTTTCTTTTTAACGACGAAACTCGAAACTCGACAAAAATTCGAGTTTGAAGTTTTCAGGTCAATTCGAGTTCACGTAACGAAATCAAACGCGAATGCAACTCGAAGTTTCTAGTTTCGCACAACCGTATTATGATTGTAGTTGTTCTGCTGTCGTAGCCTCTCCTAGGGGTCTCTGATCCCTTAAGAAGCAAAAATCTAAAATCTAAACTCAATTCCTTTAGCTGGTACTAGAAACTAATCGTTAATAAGTATAACGACAGATGAGCAAATAGCTTTCGGCGAGCGAGAAGATCTTGGTGCATAAATGCATAAATGCACCCTGAAACTGGACAAAGAAGAAGAGAAGAAAACGAAATTTTTGACGGTACGGTATCCAAAAAAAAATCCTGCATGTTTCTTTAGGCCACGATCTAGTCGCAAACGATTCCCAAATGGCACATTTTTGGATGGTTTTTTTTTTTTTTTGGTTTCGAAACGGTTGGCCAACCTCATGAAAATGCGCATGCCAACAGAGTCGGCACGAAAGAAGGACAGAAAAATAGAAAGAAAGAAAAACCAGCCAAGTAGGAGAAAGCGAGAACAGCTTCCCGCTTTGCGTCGTTCCCGCCAGAAAACGAACGCAACAGCGAATGAACCACCACGTGACGTCCGAGCCAACGAGGTCGTTTGGCCCAACATCCCGCCAGGTTGTAGGACCACTTCTTCGACGAAAATCCAGTTTGAATTCTTTCACGCTTTCGATGGAATTACCATTCCGCTTTTGGATTTATAAAAAAAACAGTGAAAGAAGGAGACTTCAACCTCAGCCCATATGTTTCGTTACGGTAACTATTGTCTGCGCGGCGTACCTTGAGTCCTGCATGCAGGTATTTTATAAACGGCTCTACGTCTTCCTGGAGGGGACGGCTTTAATCGACGGCCGCCATTGTTTTTGTAACCATCTTGGATATCAGCAAGGCACTCTGCTACTAACAACGTACAATCGATTATCTGTGTTCCTTCTGCAGTGAACTCAAGATAGGCCGCGGACACTTTACTTTCATGTATTTATTGATGATGTGAATGGGTAAGCTGTAAGTCTTACACTCTTCTAGATTTCCATAACCGTTGAGATAATGTAAGTAGCCACAATGAGCACTTCTATATCCACCAGCACTGAGGTACAGCGGACTATAACAGCTTTTAGTTGTTGACGCCAATCGAATCCTCTCTTTTTGGACACGATAGTACCGACCAACATGTGCTCCTAAATTTCTAAAACGGATTTAAGTACATAGTCCAATAGCTTCAGTTGTTATCTGCGTGTTACCTAGTTGCTTATCACTTGGTTGAAATCAGTTGCGACCTTACTTTCAGTGGTAGGTTAAACAAGGGAATATAAAGGCATGGTGAAGGCATGAGTGTTGTCTGCAAGGCACACTTCTAAAGCAAACTAGTAAGGGTACACTGATAAAGTTCACGCATTCCGCTACTTTATATTCGTCAATTCGTTGAAACCAGAGAAACTCCTTTCTTATGGAAAGATAAGATACCTATCCCCGTTTATAGCTGTCTAAAAACATGAAAGATGAAGCGGTATACGCACGGTAAACTTTCGCCAGTCACGTACACGAATTCTAGTCGTTGAAGCTAACAGTTCTTTCTTGCTGACGGATAAGAGGTATAAGCAAGGCTCGCTACTCCCATCACTTAAATGACTTCAATCATTGAAGTAATCATAGTCTTTTCTTGTATAACTGGTAACGATACTTCGTTTCATGTTTCACACATTTTAAAAACTTGAAGGACAATAGCCTAAGGGGCAGATCAATATGATCAGCAAGACGCAGATACAGTCCACTAGAAACAAAGACTGACAAATTTCTCAAGTTTTCAAACGGGTCAGTTTGGTCAAACATGCGTATTACGTCTGTGTGCACACGGACGGACACGGGGGCTTTAATTATATAGGGTGACCCAAAAGTCTAAATAACCCCTCTGCCATTCCAAATTTACCAACAGGAGGACCAAATTACAAAGTTGTTATAGAGAACCGTAACCCAACACCAAAGCAAAAAACAGAATGATGTTCGAAGCAGAATAGAATTTGCAGGCAGTTAAAGTTAGTGGCCAAAACTGCACTATATAGTACACAAGTAGCGCGCAGCAAAGCGGTCATACCCATTCTTGAGTGCAGTGCAGTGCAGTTTTGACCATTAACTTTGATTGCCTGTAAAGCCTTTGAATTTGCTCCGAATTTCATTCTGGTTTCTACTTTGACATTGCTTTACGGTTTTCTACAACTGTCTAATTTACACTATTTTACGACGTGTATCGGTAAAAAGTCAGCAGTGCGATGACCTTGAAGGGCCATTCTAAAGTCATACAACTATATCATGATAATTAGCCATAGTTTGTTTGTGTGTATTTTCGTGGTTCTCCTGTAAAAAGAGTTGGTACTGGTCATATGGGTCATTCTTGTTGTGGGTCACCATTGCTGGGTCAAAAACCTAGACCCGGTGGTGACCCGGAGTTACCCGGTGACCTGTCGCACCGAATGACCCGCCAATCCACCACTCCACTGTCTGCCACCACTCAGCAACCCTGACATATACACGGATTGGTCCTTTTTGGTGACGTAATTTAAGGGCAGCCCAACTCCGCGAGATGCATGAATGAGCATAAATAAGACGTTGTTCGTAACTGGAGACGTTCGCAGTGAAATATTCTTCGGCTGCGGCTCTAGTTGTCAGCACAATTTTTTTCGGCGGAGTCATAGAAAGCCAAGGGAGGAACGTTCCTTTAAGCTGAGCAATCTAGTGAAGTGACTTTTGGAGATATACCCATCAATGGAGGTGGTGGAATGATAGGGAACTTTTTTTTTAAATTTTCATTACAACTACAAAGATGAAAAAAAAATTCCCTCCTCTTTAATTAACAGTCGTCATGAAATCATAACTACTGCACTCCTGGGTTACACGACAACTCAGGAGTGTAATGTGTAGTTCCACTACGACTATATGTCGTATTGTAGTGTCACTACGTCACCTTAAAACGTGTGTTAGTAGGAGTATATCCCGCTTGCTATCATTATGGAAGGTAGAGGAGCGGGGTATAATCGACCTAATGTGGTATAATCGGACCGGGGTATAATCGGGGTGATTATACCACAGTACCTTTTCGTTGTGCGCATGCGCAACTTACCGAGCTAAGCTTAAAACAGACGCCGACTGCTAATTAATGAGGGTGGCTTTTGATTCGCATATATATCAGCTAGAAAACTCGACATATTCGTTACGATTGTCGTATTTTAACATCACTGTATAATTTTTTAGGCTAGTATCTTATAATTTTACTTCGGCGATCTATTGGCATAAATAATTTTAATTTTTACCGTATAAGTCTTTTAGTTTTTCGATCCCATGGTAATTATTAGCAAACGATTAAAAATTAGTACAGGAACACACACAGCGCCATCTCTCGGCGGATTTCAGCAATGCGTGGTTGATGCAGCGTGTTTAACGGGAGAAAGTCGCCGACAGCAGCATCGCCTATAACTTCTCGTTGGAGACAAATAATTTTATGAACTGAGAAACTGATACGCAAATAAAACGTAGCATTACATTATAAATATTAATGAAGTCAAAGAATGTTTAGTCCTTTTGTTATTATTTATTTTGAATTGGGATATACTCCAGTAAAATAGCCCTCTAGCTTTTGTGAATAATACAGCTAAAAATGTTTTCGCACTCAGCCTGTAACCAGACTAAAACTAACTCATGCTAATTAATTTGAAATTATACCCCTTGCGCTACGCGCTCGGGATAAAACTGCAAAATAATTAGCATTCGTTAGTTTTAATGTCAGGTTACAGGCTTCGTGCGAAAACAGTAGCCGTATTATCCACAAAAGCTCGAGGGCTATTACTACTGAATATCCACTGTCAACTCATTAGGTCAATTTCGGGTCATACCGGGTTACCAGGTTACTGGGTCATGGCTCTGGAATATTTCGGTTCACTAGGTCAAGAAAAAGTAACCGTACCCGTGCCTGTAAGTAGATTTTCCACATTGTTGGGCCACCTCTATACCTAACTATAAACCTAGGACAGGGTGCACCTTGCAAATACGGTTTCCTCGAGGAAGAAGATGAAGATGAGATACCATCTTTGGTTTTGAAGAACTCTAAGCAAGCAGTAATAAAAGGAAAGAGAAAAAAAAAGGAATACGGTTCTCATTCACTCCTTTAGCCAATGGCCCAACCATCCGTGTGTAGTTATTAGGTTTTTTTTCCTCCTCCCCACCCTTTATTTTCTTCCTTTTTTTTCTTTTCTTCTTTTCGTCAACAGCGGAGGTCATGAAGAACGAAAGAACGACAGATAAAAAAGAACGAAAGAATAAATTTGGTGAAGAAAAAGTCGCCGCCGTCTCTCGCGCTGCTAAACTTGCAATTTACAAGAGGCAGCGTGTAAACATTACATTAGGGAACCAACGAAGGGTGGGTTTTGGCGGGCCGACACGTAATTCGTAGGGGATGGGAGTTGAGTATTTTCCTAAGTTGATGACGAGAACAAACAGGTCTTGCCTGGCGCCATACACCTCACTCTCAAAACCTCCGTCAATGGTGCCAATTTGTCTGCGGTGAAGACGAGAAGCGTCCCTTCTTTCCCAAACGCCCAACACACTTTTGAGAAACAACAAGAACCATGCATAAAATGGCACCCGCGAGAGTAAGCGAGAAACCCAACAACAACAAAAAACAAAAAGAGTTCCCCGAAGAACCGAAAGGCCAAGATGGCGGCGGGAGAAGCACAATTATGCTTCGGGGCTAATGCAATTTTTATGAGTTGAGTCAGTGGCATAGCACCTATATTGGACAAAATAAAATAGCTGTGGCGTAAAAAAAATAGGGCGTTTGGCGTTAGGCACGAAGAATCTGTTGGTTTTGCTTGTGAGGGTGATGCAGTTCCTTAACCACTAAATATATTATGGGGGAGTGGGTGATGTTGTTAAGTCAACATTTTGCACCTTTATTATGCGCACCCCATCCCATGTTGAAGGCTGAAAATTGTGTTTAAAAATGAACCATTCAGAGGTGAGAAACGGTGAGAAACGGTGGTTCCAACGACTAAAGGCAATATTCAGAAGTTTCACATTTCAAGAAACAACTTGCTCCGATTTTTGCCGTAGGCAACCAATTTTGAGAAGAGACCATTGAAGGGGGGTGAAAATGGTGAAACCTTTTACGCACTTTCGTCCATAGAACTAGAGGTATTTATTATTGATGAAGAGCTTTCACATTAAAAAAAAAAAAGCACAACGTGGTGGTTCAGTTTTAATGCTTTTTCTTTGATTCAGGCAGCTTATTAGGGACACTTTTGCCCTCAATTTTGAGACCTTGGGGTCTTTCTCCTGAAGTCTGAGACCTTAGGGACACATGTGGTCCTTTGAAATTGTTTTTATTTATTTATTTATTATTATTTATATTTTTTTTTTAGTATTTATAATTTTTTTTGGAGGGATGGCTTCCTGCAAAGGGATGGCTTTATAGTGACTGCAATGCTAAAGTGAATAAACCAACAGTTTGCACGGTTTGCGTATTTTCAACTTTTATTTTTGAAATAATACGAAGTTTTTATAAACCGAGTTTTAAAAAAAATAATAATAATGATAATAACTGTTATGTGATCAAGCCAAGCAACTTTCTCACTATAATTCTCATTAAATGGCCACCCCTTCACTGTCCAAGGATCGTAGATTTCCTACTTTTTTCCTTATCATTTCCCACCGTTTTCTGTGGCTTTAAGAAAATCTCAAACTAAATTATTAGTAACATGATTTGCTTACAGAGCCTTGTATCATCCAATTTTAGCAATGCGGTATCCGCCCTATACGAAAAACGGGATCTTTTCAACATTGAGTTGCGTCGTTCATCCGGACGTAGACTGACATCTGGGTTTATTTGGCCAATAAATTTAGGAAAAAGGTTATCGACCAAAATCCATTCAAATATTCTCGTTGCGGACGGACGGGCAGAGCGAGTGAACGCAAGGACGGAACAAAAATTGAAAATGAGTATTTTTATTGTCCAGCCTAAATGGCACTGAATTTTGTAAGTGGATACTATGATTAGTGAAATGCATTTGATCACTAAAACACTAATTTTGCACCTTGAACCATCCTAAAAATATGTGGAAAATGGAAATGTTGTTGAATCGTGGCGTTCGAGATTGTTTTGGTTACCAAAACAATCTCGAACGCCACGGTTGAATGAATTTTGCCAGAATAACATGTCACAACATTGAGTTTTAATTAACTATATGACACTGTTCTAACTGAACGTTTTTCAAATCATGTGTTCTAAAAAGCGTAGAATAATTTGCTTCGTAAGACAGCTTCCGCCTAGACTTTCTTCTAAAAAATGCAAATTAATGCATGTGGTCGGTCAATAAAGACGGATAGCTTTGAAATGTGACATCGACTCGAAACTTTAAACGAGTTTCCACATATACGAACTATTGCGTGAATCAAAATTGTATTGCTCCAATTTTGCCAAAAATCCCCAAAATCTTAAAGTTTTTGGCTGTGTATTTTTATAACTACAGCCTATAAGAACATACAAACAAGAGCATATCAAGTATTTAAAATGTGGTAGTAAAATTATCTAAGTTCACATGATAGTGCCATACATATCATTCTGAGATCTTGTTAATTTTTGTCCAACAATTTATGCGGCAGTTATCATGGAATTCATATTACCACTTAATAATTTACGACGGTTTACATCGGTACGGTACTCCTACGGTAATACGTGAACTTTAAAAAAAAAATGTGTTTTGGACTTAAGTTTGAACAAGTATTAAGACAAAAAAAAAATGTCTCAAAGCAATTATGAATAAAGAAGACTTTTCCGAAGTTGACCTATCAATAGGGTATGCCCCATAATAAAAAAAAAATTAAAAATAAGGGGGGGGGAGGGGCTGTTTCTACAATGAATATCTCCTGCCGACTGGACTGGAGACAGAGAGAAATGCCGTACAGTAAAGCAATTCATGCCCAAAGGGGCAGCTGAACAAAAGATGTTCCACTGGCTATAGGTACTCCTTCTCCCTTGTAGGAAACAGCATTTCTTACACGATTAGCACCCTGCAGCCAGCTATAATTAGCTTACGTGATTGTACGGAAACAATAATCAGTAACGAAAGAACGAAACCGTACTTGAAATCTTAATACTTGTATTAAATTGCGTAAATTAGCAAAGAATGAAATTGGGGAATTGTGATAATTTAATGTACGAAAAGCTTCGAAATTGGGTTTAAAAAGCTGGCTTTGGTGCGTGCAAACCTGTAATGTGCTTCTTAGTGAAACACATAACAGGATTTCATCTGACATTTGCTATAGAAAAACATGTAGCCACGTCGTGTATGTGGAGGGATAGTTACGATTCCTTCGCAGTAATACCTAAAAAAGCTTAAAGTGATTCGTCTCCTTGCCGTGTAACCCAGGTCTCAATGCGCACAATATCTTATCTCGTTACCTACTCGCACAGAACTCGCACGGAACGTAGAGCGTGAGCGCTGCAAGCCAACGTCGGCTGCGGTGCGTTGCCGCTAATGGTAACTATAAGCGCCGGTGCACACGTGCGTAACTGCGGCGCCGCGCTGTGACGCATCCAATCAATGCACACATGCGTTTTATTAACGCGTGTTGACGCTGCGGTGCCGCTTCGGTGACGTATGTGCGCGTTCGGTTCCCTAACCTCGTGTACAAAAAAATTATAGTTTGAAACCAATGAGACGATGTTGCTTTTTTCGCCTACCTCGTGAACAAAAAAAAATTTTAAAACCAACGCGACGAATTTTGTACATTGATGTACTAATTTAAGACGTACCAGGGAAAAAATGTTATACATCCTTTACAGATTAACTAAAAATTCGGAAAGGTTCTTTAATTACTTCCCAATGAGTCTTCAATCATTTCCGCAGCAACATTTCGTATTTCAGAATAGTTCTTTACTCCCCCAATAAACAATTCCATGTCTATTTCTTCGAAATTGGACGCCATTTTCGGTAACGCTTTTGCGGTAAACGACGGACGTGTGCACCGCTCAAGTCAACCAAGGTACTCAGAGACGCAACTGCGTTTTTTTAACGCTGCGGTACCGCTGTGTTGACGGGGGAAATTCGGTGCAAAAGGACTGCACGAGCGACGGGCGAGCGGCAGGCGGTAACGCAACGTCGACGCAGGTACGTGCGCACTGTGCAGTATCCAACAGATGGCACGTAAACCAAACCGCAAATGCGGTACCGCAGCGGCGACCGCAAATGCGGCGACTGCACGTGTGCACCGGCGTTTAAGTGTAAAATGACCGACCAAACAAATGATATTCGATTCGACTAAAATCACGCTTCTTGTTTTCCTTTCGCACGTATAACGTACCAGACTTGATCGCAAAGCTCTGTCCGCCGTTTTGGGCGTCCTCCCAACGGCAACTCAAGAGCGATTCTCGGCTACGTCTTGTGACTCTCGCTTTGGTTTCTTGCTCGAGGTCACGTGCGTGTACTTCTTTCCTGTACACGGGCTCTCTCTCCATTTGGCCACGGGTTTTTTTTTCCTTTTATACCGGAAGCCCCTGTCCCAAGTTTACATATGCCAATGCAATTGTGGGGAGCGTGTCTAAACTTGACACCCAGTGCTTAGTGCGTTTGTCGGAGAACCCCCGTATTGGTTATTTCAAAATGGCAGACTGTCTTAAAGGCGCTGGTTCACCATTCCGATAGTGTTGCCATATTCTAAACACAGCATCTACGTTCCAGATTCTCCGTCATCCAATAGGCTGATGTGGGTCACGTGATCTCGTTTTAGTTATGAAAACTTGCGGCGCTACTGCCAAGAGTTGTTTCTTTTTTTAATTTACCGCTATTTTCTTTCTATTTCTCAAAGATTCTACGGTGCTGCATCAACAGTTGAAAAGGCGCCTTTAATGTATTGCCGTTAGAGCCAAGCGCCACAATTGCTTCCCGATCCCTAAGGTTCTACCTCAGCAGGCAAAAGTGCACTAACTTCTAATTTCGCGTGGGATATTCATAATATAATCCTAGGACAGAATATCTTGCCACGTTTTAGGCCGCCCGCGCACTGAGCGACTTGGCCGCGCGGCCAGGTTGCTACAGCCAATGAAAATTATTAGTGCGTGGTTTTACATAAACGGTAAGCATTCTCATTGGCTGCAGGACCTGGTCGCGCGGCCAAGTCGCTCAGTGCGCGGGCGGCATTACAGCACTGGACTAAGTAACGGTAAAATGAAGAAAGCCGTTCGACTGTGGATGTGGAGTGTCAAAAAATTTCTTGTTTGGAAAATATCAAAATTCAAATTAACTTTAATTCTCTTGCTGTTAAGCTCACCGGCTCACCCGTACATTACCTGCCTCTTCCCCCCCCCACCCCCCCTTTTCATCCACCCGTCCCACGCCAACCTAGTCCACACACAACCATACAATAGAGATCGGATTTTTTTTTTTAAACCAATAAGGTTGATCTGGCAGCCGAGATTCAAATTAGTCTCGCAATAAAAATAAAATGGTTGGTGAGGAAGCTGGCACATTCCACAAAGTAAGAAATAAAACACAGCGGATATAAGTCATGAAGCCAGACATTTATGGAAGTTGCTTCCGTGAATCTGACGGTCTGATTTTTCCGTGAAGACCATCTGACAGTGTGTTTCCGGAAAAAGGCGTTCTTGGCTGTCGTCGCAGTTCTTGATGTCTTTCTTACTGGTTTTGACAACACTTCAGCAGTAATTTCGAAACCAATTCACAACTTTTTCTCATTTCTAGTACTTTTCGGAAAGGACAAGCCGAAAAAAGGCCCGTCCCCATCTATAGTTTGTTCTACATTATGTTTTCAGAAAAATGACTGGATGATGACTCGTTTCCTTGCACTAAGAATGCAAAAACATGTGGAAAGCACACTTGTAGCTGCAGCATAGTTACTGTTAGAGTTTACGAATGGGATGTTTACGATTTTTTGCACTCGTAGTAGAAGAAAACGTGGCGTCATACAGTCAGTTTTCTGAAAACATAATGTGGAACAAAGTATACAAGAGGAGACGTTGTTTTGGTCTCTCGATCTCTTGACAGAAAACAATACGAAATTGCCACGAACCCCTCCCCCCCCCCCCACCTAATAAAAAGGCTTAGTTTGATTTTTGTGGAGAAACGTTCACTCGGTCTCGTCTCTGTTTCGGTCTGCACTGAAAAACGTTAGTACCTTTATATCGTCTTGGAACTAACGAAATGTAATGGAAGTAATGAAACTGACCAGTGACTAGAAGACTTACGTTACAAATACAAGGTCAGACAAGACCAAAAAAACTGTAGCATTGGCTTCAGGAGCTGAAGCGTTTTACTACACTGTCCATTTCCAGCACGTTTTCAACACATCACATCACGAAATAAAAAAATAAATAAAATGAGGAAGCAGCAAAATAAAACTGCCAACTACATTTTCAATTTTGCTAACTCTACACAATTCGTGAAGTTAACTGACATCATGACTTCAAACAACAAAAAGTTGGTGGGAATCCTTAACCAGTTTTGTTTTGGACAGTTCAGTTTAAATTCACGTTTCTGCGTTTAACTGAGACGACCTTTTACAGATAGGTGATGGGCTACCATAAC
>JAHWFP010148435.1:8598-23192 GCA_023313725.1 Lithobius niger
CTCCCTTTGGGCACCACCTAGGAATTTCCGATGGGATTTATCTGGCAAAATTGTCCCTCTCTCCCTCTGGCGTCATGGCTATGGCTGGGTGCGCGTCAAAAAGGTAAAGTTTGAATACTTTTAAAAAGATTCAATGAGTGTTTTGTTTCAGTTAACGACTTCGAGTAAAGAATAAATAGCAAGCAACCTAAAGAATAAATAGCAAGCAACCCGTCTACATAAAAGACTGACCTTGTGAGAATTTACGATTAATCTGAGAAAAATAGAAAACTCCCTCGAACCCAGGACTTCCTGCAAATATGTTTGCGATCTTTAGGTCACCAATGAGAAAGGATGAACACCTTCTCATTGCCCTGGCTAGGACCCTGGCTACAGCCTCCATCCTAGATTAGTATATCTGTTCATCATTTAGGTCTACTGAAATGATTTTGAAACTCAAGAGAAACACCTTGAAATCAGAAATTAGCCATCACGATCACTTTCAAAATCAGGGCACTGTCTGTATCTTGCAAATTTTCGACTTTATATCAACAGGTTTCATCAGGCATGGTCAATAAAAATAATATAGAGAGACGAAGCTCGAGGCATCCACCCACCCAAATTCCCGGGCGGCAGATGTTAAGTGGAAGAAGTACCACCATTATTACAGTTGTTTTTTACCGCATGAGGGAGGAAACCGGAGTACCCGGAGGAAACCCTCGTGCTACGGGCGGGAAACAACCGGAGAAAAACCCGTACATATACACTTCCCATCGCCAGGATCGAACCTGGGTCTGTACGAAGCCAGAGATGTATACACTGGAACCAGGACGCCTATCGAATATGAAGCCCCAGTGCTCGCAGCTACCCGTGCACACGTCAGACGAAAATGACGAAGATGTGACCAGAGGACTCATTTTTCTTGACCGTGCCTGGTGACGATTGTTGATATACAGTAGAAAACTTGCAAGATACAGACAGAATCCTGATTTTGAAAGTGATCGTGATGGCTGATTTCTGAGTTCAAGGTGATTCTCTTGAGTTTCAAAATCATTCCTGAACAGGTACTAAGCTAGGATGGAGGCTGTAGCCAGGGTCAACCCAAGCACAGTGTCCAGTCTTGTATGCGGGAAGTCCTTGGTTCGAGTCCCATTCGTGGGAGTTGTCTTTTCTTTCTCTCTTAGTTTAGTGAACTCGTATTCGCTCAACGCCAGTCTTTAATATCTTAACTGTTTCCTTTTTTTTTTTAAACAACTTTGAGCCTCATGTCAGTAATAGAAAATCCGGTGCTGGTGTAAATAAACCTACTCAATTTAGAACTTTACCGGAAAGGTTTATAAACTAAAACACAGTCAAAGGAGGGGAAACGCAGTGGTTCGAAATCGAAACCTACGATTATAGCCAGCCTGACCGTCTCTCATACTACCCGGATGGCAGGAGTTTGCCAGTCTTTTTTTTTTGGATACCAAGGTTAAAATTCGGATACCAAGGTAAAAATTACGTTCAGCTCTGCCATTGTTTAACCACCGTGTCCAAAGTTGATATTTCCTACTGCTAGAATTCAGATGGTTCTTTCTTTAGACAGAATTACCTAGCAAAATTGTCCCTCTCGACTTCCGGCCCTATGGTTTTGGCTGAGAAAACGTCAAACGTGCGGGTACTTTCTTTAGAGCCGTGGTTAGTGTACAGGTACTTTTCTCCACAACACCAATGGTTTTGCTGTTCACGTTAGTTGTGGTCCGTCCACTCTTTCCCAGGCTCTATCATATGTTCGTGACTTCCGTGTCATGAAAGCTAATCATCTCTTCCCTGTTTTGTTGACCATTAACACACAACGCTTTTTTTTTTGGAAATAGGTAATTAAAAAGTTGTCCCTAGTGGCTAAACACCCCAATACGTCCGTGCCTTTCTGCAAACGCCAGCCAGCCGGTAATAATTAAACAGGACGGAAAGCCAATAAGCTCGAGATGGGTCAGATAAATAGTGATTTCAAAGGTCGTGGGTTCGATTTCCCGCTCAGGCAGTATGACATTTAAGTCCAAAAGGCAGCGTAAATAGGTTTGCATCCGTTTTATTTAACCCATCTCGAGCCTGCATTGGCTTTCCGTCCTGTTTAATCCTTTATTTCACGCTTTATTGTGCGTTCCTTTCGACTTCACTAGTGTGTGGCACGCAATCAAGCGCCTCACCAGTGCCGATGGGAAAAGTGTATCTTTACATGTATATGTGTGCGTGTTAAATGCTGCCTGTGGACGTTTCATTTTGGCCGTGTCAGTATGGCTCAGCAGTAGTACCTCGGCCTTTGATTTCAAAGGTCGTGGGTTCGATTCCCCGCTCGGACAGTCTGACATATAGTCCAAAAGGCAACGTAAATTGGTTTGCATCTGTATTTATTTAGCCGGTAAATGATGGGATCCACGAAGAGTGGACAATAGTGTTGATGTCTTTTTGTTAACAAGATTTTGCGCACTGGTTGTTAAAGAAACGCCATTCATAGTTGAGTAAATAATAGGTTGCGAATGAAGAACATGTGTAGAAATTGTTCTTCTAACGAATTCGTGTCCGAAATGTACGAAATAAGTTAAACGAGCTCACAAATTACGCTCTCATAATGGCCTCGGTGGCTAAGAGATGACTGGAAAGGGAACAGTGTCAAAATCCTTGCCAATCAGTACCAGCCAGGGTAGTGTGAGAGATTACCAGTCCCCTTCAGCAGCTATGGATTCTATTCCGCCTAACTTCGAACCCTTGCGATGATCGAACGTCTCCCAATTTAATACCCAGAGGGGGGCGGGTTTCTCTCCTCTCACCAGACTTCTTTCTCCTAAAACGTCCAGTAAGGTTCAAAATTGAGCCGGTTTAGCTATGTCAGTATTAGTCTGCTTCATATGGAATAAAGCTCAAAACATTTACTAAAACAAATATATATAAAATAAGTACATATTAGTAGTGGCGGGCAGAGGAGGGGACCTCCCTTCCAGATTGGTTTGAAGAGGACGAAAAATACAAGGTGCAAAGTTATTATTCCTTTTTTTTTAAAGATCTGAACTTTTTCTCCAACAAATGTGCAACAACGCAGCAATGATAAAGAGCCGACGGCTGATCATCTAGTCTCCTTGTGCAAGCCTGACCTGTCCGTGTTAAAAGAGTTGTGTAGGGCATTACGGATCAAGGACAAACAGTGGAAAAACACAATCCTAAGGTGTAGAAAGATGCGTTGTCTGCCTGCGCGGTTTCTTTTTTGATAACTGGGGAAGGAGTAACAAAGAGCAGGACGTGTTGTAAAAATTACTAGTTTTTTTTTGGAGTGGAGGGGAGTGGATAGGAAGGGGATCAGAAAAATGATCACTTGGCCCTTAGGAGAAAAATGTAAGGCAAAAGATGTACGGAGAAAAATGTGAGGAGAAAAATGTGAGGAGAAATATTTGAAAGGCGAAAAATGTAAGGCGAAAAATGTTAGGAGAAAAATGTAAGGCGAAAGATGTAAGGAGAAAAATGTGAGGAGAATAATGTAAGGCGAAAAATGTAAGGAGAAAAATGTAAGGAGAAAAATGTAAGGCGAAAAATGTAAGGCAAAAAATGTAAGGCGAAAAATGTAACAATGATTAAAGCCAACCGATTACACAAACGTATATTTTTCCATTTATGCGAAACAGTCAAAGTCCATTAGAATATAAGCTGCAGATTTACGCCGCATGTATTGACAGAAGTCAACATTCATCAGCATGTTACGAGCGGATAATGAAATTAAGCCTTTCCAAACGGCTGACTTCTGCACCAGCGCTCTAGTTCAATGCAAATGGAATAGCCATGTGCGACAAATGACAAGTACGTAATTAAGGATGACGTAGTAATAGATTATTTGGTAATAATCCAAATGAAGTTTGCCAAACTTGCTCCTTGTTGCCGTTTCATTGTACGGGAAAGTTAAACGGAAAGTAAAATAGTTTATCAGTCGTGCAAGGGTGGATTGATTAAAATCAAGCCGATTTAAATTAGTGATTTAAATAGCGATTTAAATCAAAAGATTTTTATTAATAATAATCCAGATTTAAATCAATAATTTTTACCCTTCCTTTAAATATTTCAATTGGTTACAGTCCATAAATTTTCAGGTTTAAGTTTTACAGGCGTAATTCCAGAAATCCACTGAAGTGTGAGTGGGGCTAAATGTGAGTGTAAGGGTCAAAACGCATCTATAGAAATACCCTCAGGTGTTAGGACACTCACATTCGCTTTTGTGGCTGTACTAAAATTGTTAACCTTTAACTTAGATCTTTGCACTCACATTTGCCCTCTCACACTCACACTTGAGTGGATTTCCGGAATACGGCTGTTAGACTGCCCCGGGAACAGTAAAGGCTGAAAATTTGTGTTTTTGCTAAACGTACTGAACCCAAAAAAAAAGCAGTCAGTTGCAGTGACGTGACTTGACTGAAGACAACAACATAAAGTTGAAGCAGTTATTTTTACCAGTTAGCTTATGGCCTGGTAAATACGGTCGTAATGTTTATTCAAACCTACCTCAGTGTTTGAATCAAACATCAAATTTGTCAAACACTATAAACTTATTTTCTAGGTATTATCTCCACGAAAAACCATAGAAAAACATTGGGTAAAAGAAAATACTGATTTAAATAAAAAAAAAATCTGATTAAAATCAAGAAATCTGATTTAAATTTAAAAAATACTGATTTAAATTAAAAAAATCCTGACATTTTTTTTATTATTTCTTTTAAAATCACGATTTTTATCCGCCCTGAGTCGTACAGCTTTACGCATCCTCGTCATCACTAATGACAGCAAAAGAGGCTTGATAAAACTTAAGGCCTCTAAAAGTTAATTACGTGGTTCTCAGGAACTCACGCATGTTTTTTTTTTCTTAGCGCACGAAATGTTTTTATAAGCCATAGGGAAAAAAAACTTTCCGATCACGCAAACACTTCCTGAAGCCAATGACTTCCTGAGCTCTATCTCCATTCCAATGATGGCTTCGAAACGAATCTAAGGGCTTTTCATAGGCGTGTCACAACTAATTGCATCTAAATAAAAGACTTTTACCCAAGGTGCAACATTGGCTTAACCTTGTATTAAAACGTAGATATTATACTCCTCACCAAAATGTAAGCTCCTATAGTTGTTTTGTTTGGTAAAAAAAAGTCATCGCTCGCATCTGACAAATCGTGAATAAAAAGTAAAAACAAAAACAACCAAAAATAAATACGAAAATAAAAATAACTCCGTTGTTACACGGACATTACGCCTAAAGCGAATATGAAACTTATGAAAGCAAAACTTTTTTTACCCTTCCCGAGTTGCAAGTTATATAAAAATCGCAAATCGGGATAATCAGGTAAAAAAATATCACCATGAAAGCAGCAAATAATTCTCCTTTGCGTAGTGCCAAAGAAACAAAAAGACTAAAATACCAAAGTCTGCACCTGGTTGATTTTAGTTTTTATTGCCTATGCGACATATGCATTACCTTTTTTATAGCAGTTTCCCCCTTTTGAGCTTACTTCCCCTAGAAGCTTGAAAGTTGACTTCCCTGCTGAGCTCGAAATAGTACTGCGCATGCGTGGGCTGGGCTTGCTTATATAAGCACGTCGCGCCAGCCTGACAGCATCATTCCTCCCCAATCCAGAACCTAGTCCATGGAAGGGAGGCTGGGCGAGATTTAGGTAATATATATTTCGTATAGGCAATAAAAACTAAAATCAACCAGGTGCAGGCCCTGGTATTTTAGTCTTTTTATACCTGCCGAAATACATTACCTTTTTTTATAGCAGGCTTCATCACGTAGGAGGAGGACTAGGTTGGAGTCTCCCGCATTACGAGCCAGCGCCCCCGAGGAACAAGTCCCGGTGAAGACAACCTTAAAGGCTTGAACCATACCCACTACGGATCATCGTAATTGATGAGTGAAATTACGAGTACGGTGGTGAGGCATTTTATCGAAGGACCAGTGAGTGGGGGGGGGCGGGGGGGAGTTTAGGAAAGCTACCTGTTCAGCTGGATGCTTTAGATATTTAAGTATTATTTTTTTTTAATGTGAAGGCAGGATCGCAGACAAGGAGTCCAACCACCTAGGGAGACAAGGTAAAACCGGTAATAAATGTAAGACCTGCTTACCATGTTGAGGAAGGAGTGATGGTGTTAATGGTGATTGATGACTTGGATCAGAGAGCACAATGAGGTGCAACTGGTCTGGTGGTAATAGATGGCAAAAGTCCATGTAGGAAGAACCAAATTTTGACGGTGTCACAGGTTTAGGGCACAGAAAGTGTCCTTGAATAGGAACGATAATTATTTCGGATCGGAGAGATGCACAAAATGCAAGGAAAGTCAGTTATAATCATCTAAGGAGTGGAAGGCGAGCCCACGAAGTCTGATGGTCCTCCGATTGCGGGGAAGGCTACGGGAATAGGTATCTCACCTTTCCTAGTAATAACAAGGAGTACTTGGTTGTGGGTTAATGGTTACTGTAAGACACGAAAACCAAAGACTGCACCCCTGGCCCATTGACGGCATGGGGAGCAGGGAGGATCGCTAGAGGGTAAAGCTGAGCGTGGGGCGATCCCATGGAATACTGGGAGGAAAATCGGGGCGTCTTAAAATTGCTAGACAGAATAACTGGATAGTCCATGAAGGTTGTGGGATGATACCTCTGACCAGCTTAATAGTCGTACTTCCGCAGCAAAGAAGGGGAGTTCGGTGGAAGGGGAGTGTGAAATCGTCGCTGTGGCGGAAGGATCCTGTAATGGTGCAGGGATCGGGAGTGTGGGGATCGTAGGAGACGGTTCCTGTGAGGAAGGCAAGGGAATCGTTGGGGAACGGAATTGCGATGTGGAAGGCGCATTATGAAGGCGACGTGTACGGGATCTATTGCAATAGTATGCCCGCCATGGTAGAGAGGACGGGGAAACCCAAAGTCGATTGTCTTTTAGCAATGCATAGTTAACGCGTAATGCGTGATAGCGGTGTTGTAAAATCTCCAATTCATTGTTGTAGGCTTCATTTACTGCATGAAGGACTGTGTTCTCGGCTTGAACATCGTGGGTGGTTGCGGCCGTTGCTTGGAGTGTAGGCAAGGAGGCTACAGAAGCACGAAGTGTAGCCAATTCAGCTGCAAACCTTTCTGTGAAAGAAAGCACAAAACTAATATTAAAGTCTAGATTTTCTTGGTCTCTAGCTGACAAATGAACGCCACGAGTGAGTGCTTCACGTACGGCCTGAGGCTGGAGGAAAGGGTGCAACAGGTGGCGTTGTTCTTGTCGATGGCACTGTTTCAGGAGATTGCAAACTGTTGTCGTGTGGATCAGGAACCGGTGGTGCAACGGCGGAAACAGTAATGTTCGTGTTTTGTGTAGAGGCGGACTTTTGAGGAGTGAAGGGGTGTTTGGCCACTTTAATGCGAACCGGCTTTTTTGGAACGGACGAGATGCCACTGGACGCAGGAATGGCAGGAATCATGTTGGTGGAAACGAACGAAGGTCTCTTACGTGGTTCGGAACGAGGAATAGTCTTGGTTTCTTGGGATGGTGTAGCTGAAGCTTGTGCGAGTGCTAGTGCCTTCTTCTGTGCTGCACGTAAGGCACGTTGGCAAGAGTGTTTTTGCTTCTGCCGAATGGCAATCCACTTTGTAGGAGAGATCGAAATGCAGATTCGACACTTTTTCTGATCCCCATCGCATTCTCTATGGTTTTGGAAACAAGGGTGTGGGTCAAAATGCACTGCATTACTTGTAAATCCGAGACATCGAGGTCGAGGTGAGGGCACATTAGGAACTTGAACCGGTGATAACGGATCTTCAGGAGACGACGAGTCAGACATGTTGAGCGATGCTTGAAAGTAAGTCGAATAGTACCGTTGAAGCGCGGGAAAGCAGACAAAGAGAGGTAGTACTGCGTGCCCCTGGTGTCAGATTGACAGATGACAGGCATGGGCAGGGTAATCTAGGGAACGCTCAGTGGTGAAATCGAAGGAGGACAGCGAACGAATCACGGTGCTGACAAAGAGGATAGGCATTAAGGAGGTAATTTTTGATACGGAAACCGTTCGTATTGGGTGTTGAGACAATAATCAAGGTTTAGTAGAATGCTCTAGTAGAAACCTCCCCCCCCCCTTCTTTTCTCTGCTGGGCAACAACGTGTGTGAGTTGTTGTCGTTTTTTTTTTTTAGTTTCTGCCTTGCAGGGAGCAAGAAACTTATAGATGACCGTGAAGGGCCTTGTAATAGCAAGAAACTGACGGAATCGACAGTTTGAAGGGTTTAGGAAGCCATCCTCCCAGTGCGGGAGTTATGAATGATGTTACCTAGAACCTACATGTAAACCAAAACCTGGAGGGAACCGGGAATCGAGGACCGGAGGGTTGTGGTATGATGGAAAGTGTCTAATTGTAGACAGCAACTAGTGAAGGGAATCGGGGATAGATCGTATCGCATAGCTGGAGATGATCTGGTTGAGTGGTATTCGTGAGACGTGAAAGGAATCGAAGGTAAGCAATGATTCACATCCGGGATGATGGCTCTCGGAATTAATGAAAATGTTGCAATGGAGAATACGACGCCAAATGACACGGCAGCAGACGGTTCCCATGCTCCAGCAAGGCGACTTGTTGAATAGTTGGTTGGCAGAAGCGGCGCAAATTTGTGGTTCGTTCTTGTGCACCGTAGGGGTAACCGCTGTATCAATTAGGCGTTATTTTTTTTTATTTTTTTTGGAAAACGATTACGGCTTTTATAGTCCTGGGTAGGAAAGTAGAAATCACAACGGTGTGGAAGCAGGGGTCCGTGCTGTAGGTGGCGTGATTGCCGTGGTACAGGATTCAGGTAATTGGTCGGAACCAGATGTAGAGGACCGGGCATTCGGTGGCGATGGAGAGGAAACAGTCTTAGGTTCAATCCGGGAAATGCTGGGGACGGTGGGTGGCCGGGACCGCAAGACATGAGGGGATCTTGGTGTGATTGGTAAGTAATCCAAGGAACTTGGGACACCGAGGATTCTGTAGTTTATCTCAATGTCTTCGTCCCAGATTTCGGTGCATAAAAGGTTGGTCTTCGCAATGGGAATCAGAGGACCGGCACAGTGAATTGGTGCAAAGTCCTGAGAAAAGCAGCACTTGACAGGCGAATGGCGTTGATCACAAAAGGTTCTTTGGAATACCAGAAAGGGAACCGGTAATCATTTAAGAGGAATGAACCGTGTCGACTGCACGACTGATGATCCTAAAGGGACTGATGTAATAGGTGAAGGAAGGATTGGCCTGATTGGCGATTCCTTCTCGAGTGTACCGGGGCGTATAGGACCGTGTGGGCGGAATGCCCCTCTACTTCTTCCGTCGGGAATGCAGAACGCAGGTTACGAAAGGAGGCAGAAGGAGAACCACTTGTAAGGGAGATTTCCGTCCCAAACGCCGGGGAGGTGCTGCCTGTGAAAAACGAAGGCGATGAAGTGGAGCCGATACCGTGTGAGAGGGATCGGTGGTTGAGGTAATCGAGGCTGAAACCGGGTCCTCCTGAAGGCATGGCGGATCAAGGGCCGCCGGAGGATCGTTCCTTACGGCCGGTATTCCCGAGGAATCGGGAGCTACGATGACAACCAGTGAGTCCATGTGGATCAAAGGGAACCGACGGTATGAATCGGGATCGCTGGGCTGTCGAATCGTGTTGTGGGGGATCGCTTACGAAGCGTTAACGCCCTAGGAGAAATGATGCTGTCAGGCTGGCGCGACGTGCTTATTTAAGAAAGCCCACCCCATGCATGCGCAGTACTATTACGAGCTCAGCAGGGAAGTCAACTTTCAAGCTTCTAGGGGAAATAAGCTCAAAAGGGGGGAACTGCTATAAAAAAGGTAATGAATATTTCGTCGGCTATAAAACGTTCAGTTCGTTACAGAAAAGAAAGTTGACAAACAATAAGTTTTATTATCGTAACTTGCGACAAGCCTACATTTAGTAAGACGTGCATTTATTAAGACGTTCATTTCTGAAGAATTCCTTAGCTTAGAGAAATGACTAACGAATGATAACAGGGCAACACGGAAGTAAAAGCAATAAATTCCGCCACCCTAGAATTACCCCAAAATTATTTTTTCATCCCTGTCTTTTTCCTCCAAATATTTTTCCACCCCAGTTTTCAGCCCCAACGGCTATCAAAACCTCTCGACCTAATTCTAGGGTTTGTACTTTCTTGCGTTAACTTTTCAAAGTAAAGCAACGTTTGGTTTCCAGTTCCGTTCATTGGACGTCTTGTCGGTTAAAACATGCGACTTAAAACAGTTGAAGGGTTGTAAAAAAAAAAGAAGAAGAAGCCTGTGGTACAGTCACGTTCGTGGTGGAACCAGTTGTCACGAAAATAGCAGCTGAACTGACCAAAAGACAGCCAGTTTCAGTTACGAATGAGGCCTACACTCACTACTCCCCCATAGCTGATAATATTACAGGCAGCAAACACGCAAACCAAGGCGAGAGTCATGAAACGATCTTTTATTTTTTTTTACGTCGCTTAAGGTTACCATTTACATTTACCATTGGCAACTGCGAGTTTTACGGCCAACCAAGCGTTAAGTTTATACGATCCATTATGTACAGTCCATAACATAGGGGTTCACGACGGAAGCTGTTAAACTTTGAGCGTAAACAATGCGTTGGCACGTCGCCTTCGCTCCTGCAAAGCAACTCTACCACCAAAAATCATGGCAATAAATGGTTTATTCATTGCAGCGCTAAATGTTGTGTGTCATGTTTGTTGCCCCCAGCTCGTTGCATTACGTTGCCGACCATGCGTTAGGTCCAGTCGAAACTAGTTAGCACACTTTAAAACCAGGGGTCCAATATTTAGGTGTGCTGAAACAGGGTCCATGCACTTTTCCGTCTTTGTGTTTGCAGGTGATACACAGGGCGGAAAGACGAATGGACTTGACAAGTGATAAACAAATACTGATGCAAACCTATATACACTACCTTTTGTACTTAAATGGCAGACTGCCTAGCGGAAATTGAACCCACGACCTTTGAAACCAAAGGCCAAAGTCCTACCGTTCAGCTATAATGACACGGTCAAAAGTAAACGTCCATAGGCAGCATTTAATACACACGTATACATTATAATCTAACACTTTCCAATCTGCACTGGATTGAGTGTTCTTTCTCTTCAGTTGGCGTGTGAGGTGCAAACAAGCATAACTCCATTGCAGATTGGAAAGTGTTTAATTCTATGTATGCGTGTGCGTGTTAAATGCTGCCTATGGACGTTTCCTTCTTGCCGTGTCAGTATGGCTGAGCATTAGGGCTTCGCCTTTGGTCTTAAAGGTGATGAGCTCAATTCCCGCTCCAGCAGTCAAATCCCAAACTGCCTGAGTGGGAATTGAACCCATGAGCTTTGAGACCGAAGCCCGAAGTCGTACCGCTCGGCCATACTCACACGGCCAGAAGGAAACGTCAATAGGCAGCATTTAACACGCACACGGATACATAGAATCAAAAACTTTCCAACCTGCACTGGATTATGCTTGTTTTCACTTCACGCACCACATGACCATAAATGAACACTCAATCCAGTGCAGATTGGAAAGTGTTTGAAAGCCCAAAAGACAACGTAAATAGGTTTGCATTTGGATTTGTTTACTATCCAGGTGCACTCAATGGTATTCACGTCTTTCAATCCTTTCGTCGGGAAATAAACGCCGTACATGATACGACGATGGACGGTTGAATAATTGCAGTTCTAGCGGGAAATCATTACCTCGACAATGGACAGTTGGTCTTAATTATTCCATTCATGCTTAGGCCTACCTTAAGGGAGTCGGAATGGGCAGCCCTATCCAACCCCCTAAACTACTAAATCGTGCGCTTTTACATAAGTGTCATAATGCTAATTACAAATTCCTGTAGGGTATGGAAAAAAAACTACACTCCAGAAGCCGGTTACAGCAGACATGCACGGTAAAATGCTTCAACTTCTGGGGGTTGGCTTAGTTCGACCTCGCCGAAAAGCTTTCGTCGCTGCGACACTGCTGGGCATTCCTAGCAGAACTGTACCCCCGCCGTCCCAAGATAACTTTAGTAGTTGAAAAGGACGTTAATTCCAATATTTTCCTTTTCTGCCCTAAAAATCGTAATCAGGTCACACAACGAGATGCTTAAATTTCCCTCTGTTTTACATCATTACTCTAAGCATTATAGGCTGTGTATGGGTTTGGGCAACTTAATACAATAGTTACAAAAAAAGTAATAAAATGCTGCAAAAACAAAATATGTTGCAAAATTAATATTTTGACGTCCCTGTCACAGACTTTTGGGATGATTTGGTTTCATTCTACTCTTTCTGAAAATTAGGGCCCCCCCCCTCCCCATCCAGAGATGGGGGGGTTGATGGAGCATGGTTGTGATTTCCCGTTTACATGAAAATACTGTGATTTCCCGTTAGCAGTCGTCCAAGCTTTCATTAGATTTAGTTAGATCCAGGGCCTAGGTTCCGTTTGCATGAAAATATTGTGAATGGGAAAAAAAAACACATGGCATCATCAGTACTGTGCATCTGATGTTCGAATCATTACTTATACAGACAATTCTAATGAAAGACGCACAAACAAACAAAAGAATTAAGATTATCGAAATTCCCACTACGGACTTCAACAGAATAAACGGACGTAAATAGAAAACGGATTAACGAGAATCCCACTGCGGACAGAAACACACAAACAAACAAAGTAACAAAAACAAGACCCTAGTTATATAGATTCGACGTAATTTTTTTTTTTTTTTTTTTTTTACTTTTTCTTTTCCCCGATTTTCCAAAATGTTATTATTTTTTCCCGGAGTTTTCATCCTGATTTTGCCTTTTAGCGGGTTTAGGGTGGCCGAGTGTTTAGCGTGACTTTCATACGACGGAGGTTCTGATTTCAATCCTTGCCGCAGCCCACCTTTGTGTGTGTTCGGGAAGGGAAAGACCCCAGAAGTGAACTCGTGCTCATGTTGACTATGGGATGGAAATGATCATATGCATTTCCCACCAATATTTTCCCTCTCCGTCCCAAGATAACCTTAGCAGTTGAAAAGGACTTTAAATCTACTATTTCCCTCCCTTTCTCATTTTCATTTTCCCCGAAATTTCCAGGTTTTGTCCGAATTCTGCAAAAAAGGTATAATTAATCCGATCGCTTATTAATACTTTCAGAATGATAAGCTAAATCAAATAGGGTAGTTGGGTTACATGTAGTCATTTTCAGTGCGGCGTCGGCTTAGAAAATGATATGAAAGGAAGGGTACAGCAACATATTGGCTATTTGTACCCGTACTTTAACAAACATATAGCCTTATTTTAGCAACAATACAGTACAGAGCTGAAGACCTAAAGACAAACAACTTGTAGAAAAACATTGTGGGGGGAGGGGGTGCGAAAGGGGCACAACACACAGAACAAACTAAGCAAATACGGGTAAACAGCCACAGAAAATAAACCAGAAAAACCACTGTGTGGCGTAAGAGCTACGCAGAATAAAACACAAGATGCGGCTGAGAGCCTCGAGAGTAAACATCAGGCGAAACGAGAGTTTGACCAACTTTAACAAAACACTCACTAAAAGATATTGTTTAAGAACATTTATGTAAATGACAATTAATGTAAATGAGATAGCTGTAAGCTCAGACTAAATTAACGTACAATGAATAGCTCATTGAATAAAGATGATCTCCTAAATTGGGCTCTAGAGCTTGCCTTTGCTAAGGAATTTGGTGACCTTACCAAGGTCATTATTTTTTTTAATGCACGATGGTTACGTCACGCAAACCCACACACGTCACCGTGGGTTAATTTTGATAACCCACACTTTTTTGAGAATCTTAACACTTTTTTACGGGATCTACAGAATCCCTGCTTCAATAGCCTAATGACCCACTGTTCATAACTACACAACACAAATTCAACCGGCATACCCCCACTGCAAAATAGCTTAAACAGGTGCATTTCCAACTGGCGCCATATTTTGTACCATTAAAAAAAAAACCATGACATATACTACGTTGACTGTACAAGCTAAGCCTAAGTCGGCAAACTTTTGTCCCGACGTTACCAGAACCAGGATGCGGACATTTTGAAATACACCTAAATCCCTACGAGTCAAGCGCATAGCGCATTTCGTACTATAATCTCATATACACTGTTAAAGTACAAAAACTACGTCCTCACCTTAAAGATGAAATTCGAAAACGGGGACAAGAAAAAACAAGGATGCACTACACTGCATTAGTAACTCGACGTGTTGTATGGCAGAATAAAGAAAAATGTGTGTACTATATTGCACATTATATTAAAAAAAATTGTCTCGTAACTTTTGCTACTACGATACGGCAAATGAGCCAGAATCTTGTGTGCGACGATGTAATCACTGACCAGATAAGTTTTCATCGGAACGGTGATATTGGTTTTCTTACAAAAAAAACAAGAAACTGAAAGCTTCGTTGTTTTACAGTTTCCCGTTCCCTTTGTTCTTGTTCATCAGACGTTTACATTTTTTAAATCTTCGAACACCATATTTTCAGTAAATTCAGCAGGTAATTTGGGGCGGGGGGGAGTAGTAGAAATCATATTGCGCTGAGGGTACGTGAGGTTG
>JAHWFP010148440.1:0-44850 GCA_023313725.1 Lithobius niger
ATGACAATGGCGAAACGAATACGGTTTCAGCAAGCGAAATAGCAGAACTTCTTTTATTACAATGATTTCTAAATCTAAGGCTTAGGCCACACATAAAATATGTTGGTTTTGAAATATAAAACATGTAGATGCCAGTCGGTTCGGGGAAAAAACATTACTGAGGACTAACAAAGTTGAAAAGATGTTTCTGGAGCACTACCGCATCACGTAAAAAGTATCGCATCCAATTCTGCACAAAGTTCTGCCATTTTCTTAATTTATGAGCCAATTTTAATCGTCTCGATGAGACATTTCATTTGCAAAAACGCCAACTCAATAAATAAAAGCATTGAGAAGTTAATTATAAGATGTGAACTTTAAACATCTGTCAAAGTGTAAAGGATGTGGCAGGGATAGAGTTTCACGGTTTGACAACCTGGACTGCAAAAAAAAAGGTTTGCAGACTTCTAACCTGGCCGCTGGCGTAATAAGTTTAGATATATGTGGCTTCGAGTGCATTTCATCAATGAAAACTTGAAAATAGGGATACCGATGCTCAGATGCTGATAGGTTGTAAAAGGTCCCAGTTACCTGGGCTAGCATAGTCCAGTCGACATCTTAAAACAAAGAAAACGTTGGTCAAATACACGGACCAGCCCAAGTAACGTACAAGACTTTAAATAAACAAAACTTTGTCTCTGGTTCCGGTGAGGGGGATCCTGGTTTAAAAGACTCTGGTCCCGGTGAATTTGTTGCAAACTAGGCCTTGAGGTTGCTAAAGTAAACATACCCTAGCCCACCTAATTACACGATAGGCCTACCTAACTTACCCGAACCTAATCAACTCCAAACTAATCTACGTTTTCCTAAAGACAGTGGCTCCTTCCATGTCCACCGTTGCTCTTTTCCTTTCACTTCTCGTGGCTGATTGGTCGCGAGGTTTGTGGGCGGAGCTTAAATGCACGACCTGTCTATAATATTTTCCCGTCCAAACAACGTTCGTTCCAGCTTATAAAATTCAGCAAGAAACTAGACGTGTATGGTCCGGATTCCTGTCCACAATACTTATAAACACAGACATGAATAGTATTTTCATGTGTGAATTGAATGAGAAAGAGTCTGGAAGTGATGGTCTGCATTCCTGTACAAGTGGACAAACATTATCACACTACTGATTATCTGTGCATTTCCGGAGGGGAAGGGGGGGAGATTATTTTTGGATATTGATGGGGAGCTAAGATTTCTTTCCAGGATCTTGTAAATGTGGTGGGGGAGGAAGGGGGGGGGGGGCGAAAGTTTGGCGGTCAAGAGTTCAAACACCCCCCATAAAAATGACTCGTAGGCTTTTATTGATCGACACATGGAAATTCAGTTTAAAATTTAGTCGTGAAAATAATCGTCTCACGTCCATATTTTTAGTGTTAATATTTCGTTTGGACAGGAAAATAGACAATTAACGTTCAGTTTCATACTCAATTAAATTTAGACGAGAAAATATTAGAGCCACGTCCATGTTTTTACTGTTAATAATTTGTTTGGACAGGAATGTAGACCATTCACGTCCAGTTTATGCTCCCGTTTAATGTAGCCTTCACGTCCATGTTTTTACCAAGAATTTAGAGTTGTTTCCTAGATTTTGTTCACTTTTGTTTTTAGTAATTTGTTTTAAACTTGTAATTTGTTTGGACAGGAATGTAGACCCTGACCATCCACGTCCAGTTTCTTGTTCAATTTTATAATCTGGAACGTTTGTTGTTTGGACGGGAAAAGTGTGTAGTCAGGTCGCACGTTAAGCTCCGACCCCAAAAGCTTGCGACTAATCAGCCGCGAGACGTGAAAGGAAGAGAGCCACGGTGGACGTGGAAGGAGCCACTGCGTTTCCTAAAAGCCACGCTTTTTGTGTTGCCGGGATTCATACTCGCAGAGCTGCGATCCCGAAGAAAAGCTTGAAACAGCGACGGGTCAACCGGGACTAGAGACGTTAAAAAAAAATGCCAAAATTTAGTGATCAGGGGACCCGTGTATTAGACAAATATAATTATAAACACTTGTTTTAGACACAAAGAAGAAGCCACCCGGCTAGTGAGCTGAGACCTTTCTGGACGAATGCTGTGCATTGGACTAGTGCGTTACAAACGGACGGTGATAAGGCCAGTATTATGGTCTTGATAGTAGCGTCTATGGTGTGACGTGCAATCTTGGTAAAAATTTGTTTTCATACATGGTAAGGACTTGACAGGGACAAAGTGTGATCGTCTTCGTCTTATGTTATTCTACACAACACACCTGTATATCTTTTGCTTCTATATTCGGCTCATATTGTAAGCGGCCTTTCGACGTTTGCCGTAAAAAAGCCACCACCGATTGCGGGGAAGTTGCCGGGCAAGCCATCTGATTCAGTTTTCTTAATCATACATGAGGAGGAGCGCGATTTTGACAATTTTGAATAAGTTACAACAAGTTTTAACGAGTTTTCGTTAGATTAGTCGCCATGACACCGGAAACACTGTGCTCGAGAACTAGGTCCGCAGTTTGGTTTTCAAAATCAAATTAGAAAATCAAAGTTCTTTTTACCATTTGGTTGGTACAAAAAAAATCTATAATCAAATGTTATTATTATTAAAATTAATAAAGGATTCATAACTGGTGACGTTAACAATTTTTTTCCTCAAATAATTTTTTTTTCTGCAGCACACATGCTCCGATGCTCATCGCATATCCGGGGGAGTGTCTGATCGAAGGATTAACTGGAGTTAGAATTTAAATCATAAATGCACTCGTAGTTCGGTGTGGTTCAGCCTGAATTTTAGATACGAAGAATTTTTAAATATTTACGAGAGTCAAAATAACGAAGTGTCGAAGCATCGCATCAAAATCCCAAGTTTTTCCGAGTCCTAATTCCCATTTTCTCCTTCGGAGCTCGAGTCGTTTGCGCCTGCTCAGTCGATGGTTATTTCCACGTGCGTATAAGTGGCCGATTATATGGGATGATGGCACAAGACAGTGCTACGGAAAACGGCCCTGCTCCAAAAAAACATGAAGCCACAAAACCAAAACAGAGCTTATCCAGCGACGAAGGCATCGTAGAAGACTGTGCCGATCAAGAATGCAACTCAGGTAAGCCGATTTTGGTGAAATTTTGAGTTTAGTTTGGTGGCGCCGGCCCTCGCTGCTGGCTTGAGGCTGTGCGAATCGGACACGTGAAGTGAAGGAAGAGTCGGGCTGAACGGAGCTGAAAATGATGTAACATATCGTCGAAAAGACCTTCACTCGTTGCTAAGGTAGTATTTTCGAGATAACACGTCTTTAATTCCGGAATTTCTCCAATTGATGTGCGCATATTTGAGATTTTATTATTAAAAAAAAAATAAGCCTTGCAAGGGTTAGTACATCATTCATACCCCCTTCACACCCAGAATAAAAAGCCCTCAAGCCAAACGAACGAATCTTTTGGCCTTCAAATTAAACGAGGACTGCTTGTATACTGACAATCTGGCTTGCCGTTTTTACGATCTTAAAAACGGGTTATGGGAATAGTATAGTTTCTTCTTCTTTTTTTATTTTTATTTTTTATTTTTATTTATTGTGGCTTCGACTTAGGCCTAGCTTCTTCACCAGACCAGCTACGCAAGTTTAACTTTAAACCTAGCATCAAACGTAATGTAGTGATGTAATGTCCAACTTGCGGAAGTAAATCTTGATTTAATTAGAGAATATTTACGAATTCAAGTCTTAACTGGCGAAGGATTGTAAAGAAAAAAATAAGCCTAATTTCGTCGAAAATGGTATTGGCGTACGGCGTGACCTTGGGGCTTATTAGGCTATCTGATTTACACATGGGTATTAATTGTATCGCCAAAAATTTTTTAATAAGCCGAAAAAATTGTGAAACTAACATTGCTTCCGAGTGTGTTGAGAAAAAAGGAAAAAAAATACACGTTTTACACGATCGAGTTCGTAAAGCTTTACGTAACAATCGATGTTTACGTAACGATAGCCTAGTTGTTTAATTTGGAAAATAGCCCAATTTTATAATTGCATCGTTATGTTTAAAAATTTTTAAGGTTCGACTGCATCAACGACTCGTACACTGCATTGCGGCTGCATCCAATAAAACGTTAAAAAACGATTTATTGGTTAAACACCGAACGTTATCTGTGGTTAAACTAATATTTGCCCAATCCGTTCTCGATAAACAGCCTTCGATGTAGATTTTGAGGGTTTAAGATTGTGTGATTGCATGTAAGGCAAAGCCGAACGCAGCAAGCGACATTTCGTAGCTTTGCCAGATGCTAATTTTGGGCCACATCGATTGCAGCGTCCTCTAGATGAGGGGAGAAATAGGAGTGTGAAGGTCGGTCGGAAAAGATATTGTTGGCTAGATGGAGCCTGCTCGCGCTTTTATTTATTTATTTTTTCTACTTGTTGAAATCTTGCGTTTACGAATGAACTGAACAGTAAAATTGATTCCTTCCCCGTTAGTGGAAATGGTTCTATTTTCTGGAATGTAGTGACCAAAAAAAAAATGGCTTAAAGGAAAGTTTCGGGAATTTCTGGTTTAAATTGCCATTGGGATCCGGTTAAAATTCAGGCCAAGGCAACCAAACCTAAATTTAAACAGGAGTTAATAAATGCATAAACGTGGGAATGTGCATGTTGTAACTATCGTTCATAGGCTATTGAATCCCTTGTCACAAGGTCGTCTAGCAGAGAAGCTTAGGGTTTTGTTTCCCCGGATCCAAACCAGTTGGTCCATCATCGTTCAAAATCTTACTTTACCCAAGGAACGCTGGCGTCGACCCTGCACGTGTGAAATGGTGTTGAGTCAGGATACGAAACGTAATTTTTACCCCACGGCCTTGGCTTGACAAAGCCATCTGCTTCTCACTTGTAAAACGCTGTTGCACTCTGAGGTGCCACATGCCTATAGAACGAGTGGTATTTTTTAACATTGGTTATCCCACATTATAGTTACGACCAGTTGTTACAAATTTGACTGCAATGGGCCGCGATCCAAAAAGAGACTGAATTGATGGAAGTATTACCATGCACACTCCGTCGAGCCCTACAAGCTCGCCTTCAGGCGCAGAGTGGCCCACCTTGAAAATAAAGAATTTCCTGGTGGGCCCCTCTCAGTACCCTCCCACCCCCCCCAAAAAACTAAATTGTTTTAAATCACATTTTTGAAAATGTATCTTACTATCTTTTCTGTATGCATCACAATTTTATCCCTACACCAGGCAAAAAATTCACGTGAGAGGGGGAAGGGGGGGGGGTGTAGTAAGGCCCAATGGTAAGAGTGCCCCCACTTGAGTGGTTTCCCGTTAGAAATTTAGTTCCCCGTCCGTGCCTGCTCGCCTTTGTCGCTCTTGTCCTTTAAATAACAAGAGTGCAGAACCACAAAATAAAAATCAAGTTAGCTTGGAATATAACCTAGAGAATTAGAACGTGTAGCCAAATGGACTCCTCAGCACATACCTGTCGTCCTTTTGCATGTCAGATTGTCTCGTCACTCTTAAATTGACGTTTCATGACAGTTTTACCATTTTTCAGCAGTGTTGTTTAGTAAAGTAGCCAAGTGGTAATATGACTTGCACAGGCATAGACCCAATCATTGGCTTACCTACTGTGCTCAAAAGTGAAAATGGTAAAACATACATTTAAGGCGGCAGTAGGAAGGTTTCATGTGGACTAAATGTTGCAGCAACACAGTGGTGTCAGAAACTTTACAGATAAGATTGTTCGTGTCCCATCGTGTTTTGACTTCGGTTCAGTTAAACCTTGGCTTAACCATTAAACAAGTCCATTTTTGTTTTTAAAATGCCATGCCATGTTGTTCTTAAAATACAGATGAGGACTGAATGAGCGAGCGAAGTGAATTACTTACTGTTTGACCATTGCTACGCTTGGGAGCAATGTTAAGTTTTTGATTTAACATCTGCAGTAGGCTATTAAAATCATTGGCATGGAACCGGGTGGTGAGTGTTTTGGTCTGTTGATATCACGGTTTTGAAGACCCAAACCATTATGGACTTGAAGGTCTCTTTATCAGTCTTTGATATGATATCACTTTTTTTTTTCATTTGGAGTTCAGTTTTTTTTCTATTATTTACTTGTTGGTGTCTAATCACTTTCTTTTGCCTGTCCATGCAGTTCTAGTAACATGATCAAACTGGCAATAGGTTGTGTAATCTGAATTTATTACACAAAGCCAAGACTGGTTTTCACTCGGTATATGGTTTGTCACCACCACAGAGCTAGGGAACTCCGTTGTGGCAAGTATCACATAAATCGGTTACCTGCCCTGTTAATAGTAGTGCTGGCCTGAAATTGGTTCGGTGTTATGACATGTTAGGTCTAAACCAAGCATCATGGCTGTTTGCCGTGATGCACTTGTCACTTGACTGGGCTGGTCCACTCAGACGGTGAAAAATCCGCTATTCTCTTTCGTCCGAGGCTAACTCATGACGTCATGGCAAACAGCCGTGGCTCGTGGTAAACTCCAACATCCAACTCCGAATCAAGTCTCCTACATAGTTTTATATGTGGGTTTCTAGGTGGGGGTTTGCACAATGGCTTGTGTGCAGCAGTTATTCTATTTGGTTGGTTGTGGTCGGCTGGCTTTCTGCTGTCTCTTTCTTCAGAAACTCGGCACAGTAGGTGGATATGGCGCCTATTGTCTGGTATCCATGTAGGGGTGAAATAAATAGGTTTGCATCCGTATTTATTAAACCAATCTCGAGCCCATTTGCTTTCCGTCCCGTTTATTCCTGTAATGAGAGATTCGCACGTTACATCGCCCCTCCCCTAAGTTTTTGCTTAGGGAGGGAGATAACTCGCTGATACCTGCTGCCTTTAAAAGAACACAACCCTCTCCTAGTTCCATGCAGTGTTCGCGTAAATAGCTTTTGCAACCTTTGCATACATTTGTAGCAAAACTGTCTCGTACGTGGGGGGGGGGGGGAAATAAGTGTCTGTTTACATTTACATAGGTTTGAACTAATGTTGCAAAGCTAAGTCTTAACAGGAAAGCCAACGTAGCGGCATGTACATTTAAAATCCCCCAACAAGAAGTGAAAATCCATTAGGTCGGTCTGGTCTGGTCTCATCAGTCTGTTGGCCGAATTGGCTGCTAGGAAAAAATATTTTAATCACCAAACTGCCCAATTTAATCGCCAATTGGTCGATGGATTTCTGCCTGTATACTCACATGAATTAATTCGCCAGGTAGTCTGTTACTCCCGATTTCAACCAATTCCAGCTATTGAACCGGATTATTTTTTTACCCAGAACATTGAAACTTGTGTTCCAGGTATAAATTGGATGCCATCGCTATGCGTCGTGTTGTACAATGTCCTCTACAACTGAATGGTTTGGCATTTATGAGTCAGCAGAGGCAAAACCATCGCCATGTTGAGATTTCAGATCAGTTTATAGCTTTTAGTGCAAGATTGTGTTGTGTTGAATAAGTTTAGCACTGAATGGGGGTCAGATTTCTCCCCACTGCTCTTGTAGCGATTTTGCATTGGTAAATTCAAGTGGCCCTGGGCCGTGCCAAGGAGGGCTGGGCATCGTATTATTAACCAATGCGAAATCGGGTCTGTATTTCGAGAGCCGGCCCAGCTCACATCAATGGTGTAAGCCTGGCTGTGCCTGGCGCGGCCTAGACCGCTCTATTTACCAACACGAAATCAAATTAGGGTCGGAGCCGGCCAGCGCCGCTTAAATCAGAATGGTGCTGCAGCGTAGCGGCAAAAAGTGGAACGTGTCAAGTACCACAAACCGACACGTGGTGGTGCTGTAAATCGTATTCAGCGAGCCGTGGAATTAACCAACGCGAAAGCGGGCCGGCCGGACCAGCAGTGGACCCAATCGGCACTGGCCGGCCCGCCCCAGTCTGGCCTGGCCGCTTGAATTTACCAATGCGAATATCTGTATTAGTGTGACTTTAAAATCTCTATCATCACTAAGAAAGTGTAATTTCTTTTGATCAGAAAGTTAACGATTTTGCAATAACATTTCTACTTCGAACTGGTCTAAACTAAACATTTGGCTATTACTTCGAAGCAAACGGCTGATAATATTGAAGTTTTTGGAGAGCCACATTTGCTTGGTGAACAACCTTCACCAATGTTGGTCGCCACTCGCCAAACGGCGAGGAAAATTCAGCAGTTGGCGACTTGGTTTTTAAAGCTACTCGCCAAAATGGCGACTGATTAACAAACCTTGATGCTTAAATTGTCATATCTCAGGAACCGTAATAGCTAGAAACAAGCGGTTTGTGGCGTTGCGTGCAGAATTACAAGGGCCCTCCAACCAAGTGTGCAAAAATGTCGCGAACCACTTTAGTTGATTGGAGAGTTAGATTAATGCAAACAATATTTAAGCATAAGTAGTTGCACAATTGCTAAAATTGTTTCTACATGGTGAGGAGATAATGGACAATGGCGAGTGCATTTTAATGTCTACCGGCCAAATGGCGACTACCACACAATTCACATTCGTGAAGGTTGTTGGTGAATACAGGTGTTTGCTTCCAGGTTGTTTGTCCTGTGTGACATAGTTGCATTAAGTTAGAACAACAAGTCATGGGATGTAGGCAATTTGAGGGGGGGGGGGGGCAGAACCGTGACCCTAATGCATATGCCTCCCATTTGTCATAAAATTCCTACAATTTTTGGACTGTAACGAAATGTCATAAAATTGTCACAAGTTTTTGTTTTGTGTCGTAAACATCATAAAATAATAGAAATTTTCATAAAAGGCTATAAACAAATTCACTCTAAGAATATGAACTACCATCACAAGTTAGTGACCCTTGAGGAATTCAGAATTTCTATAGATGCCTTGCTCCCCCTCCTTGTAATATTTACAAGGTTTTGAAGACTAACTTGTGTCTTCTAAAAAAAGTATGGGATAACAAAAAGGTTTGAAAATCACATCTTGGAATGTTTTCAGGAATAATTATAGTTTTGAACCAGAAACGAAAAAACTGGCATTTACAGTGGTAAATTTGAAGACATCAAGGGAAAATGTGACTTATTTCTAAACGTATGGAAATTTGTTAGTCTGGACTAAGATTTATTTAATTTTGTTATAGGATATCACCCACGGGTAGCTTGAGTAGTCATAAGAAGTGCTTATTTTGGTGGGGTGTCAAGTGTGTCAAAAACAAAGTAGTTGGTCGTCCAGTTTCTCACTACTTAATATTCATCATTCCGTAAACCCATGGGAATAGATTAGAGACTTTATCAGCCACACGCAGCGCCAAGATTGCGAAAATCGGATAACTTGAGAGAATCTTGTTGTACGAAAAAAGGTAGTGACCTCTGAATGGCGTATGATGCTTTTCTGCGCTTACAAGAAAGTTTATTTGTGTTTCGTACCATGCAGTTTAGATTAGTTGTTTGGGGGGGGGGGGGGTGTTGCCCTTTTTACACTTTGTCCAATGTTCTATCTTGTTTTTTATTTGTTATGGATCTTTGTTGCGTACAAGTTGTATTTAAAGTGCGTACTGGTGTGACCCTGACTGGCAAAGCCATACATTATAAAGTTTACTAGATCGCATCTTAGTACTTGCAAGCCTACGCGGGACCCTGGCGGTAGTTGCAGCTACTAATACCTCTGATGATGCTTTGCCTTCATGCTGTTTCGAAGACCAAGCATTAGCAGAAATGCTAGTAGCCGCCTGCAACTACCGTCAGGGTCCCGTTGAGGCTTGGAAGAGCTAAGATGCGATCTTGTAAACTGTATAATCTAGGCCAAGCCTCTATCCCTTCGATCATCACTTTGCAACTCCGTTCAGCAGTATTTGAACGCCAACTCAGTTTAACTAATCATGGTGCACGTGTGTTGCAAATGCTATTTTTCTAAGGAACAAGGTAAAAGTAGCGTCGGTCTAACTAGGGTGGGCGATGATGTTCGAAATTTCTTCCATACGATTATCGCAATTATGCTAGTATTGCGTAGGCCCATTTCCGATTATAGCACGTGGTAATATGATATATAGGCGACAAAGTGCTTGTTTTTTTTTTAAGCAGTAGAAATGACGGTTTCTGTTATTTATTAAAAGTAAATTAGCCTGCACGCAATTTGTGTTTTGCACAATTGTAACATTGGTTCATCCACAGATATATCTCTCGAGTAGGCTGTTGCACCGGCGGAAATTTGTTATGACCCACTCTTTTGGAACTAGAATTTGATAACTACGCAAACAGTCTGCAGTAAAAACTGGCCCTGTGAGGATACAAGGCCACTAATCTTGAGAAATAAATAAAAAAAAAAAAAACAACTTCCCCGACTAGGATTCGAACCCAAGACTTCTTTATTTATTACTTGCATTATTTCTAGTGTGGAGGTCAAGAAGCGGGTTGCTTTCCCTCCTCAAATGTTTATGATTAAGAAAAGCAACTTCCTCAAAGAAATGGGGCCTTTAATCACCATTGGGAAAAGTTGAACAGCTACTAAGCTTTGCTGAAGCCTGGATCTGCCCCGGTAGCGCAGTGGCTAGAGCACCCAGAGGCAGGAAGTCAAGTTTGAATCACAATTGGGGCATTTGTCTTTTCTTTGAATCCTCACAAGGCCAGTCTTTAATGCAGACTGTTTACAGAATTTCATTTTGGATCCAGAAATGTGGTCACTTGTTTTGGACTTCATACGTAACGAATCGTGTTTTAATTTAAGTGGTGTTGAATAGTTTTGACCCGTAAGTCCTTTTAAACCAAAACTGCTCAAATGTGAAGAAAATACCAACCATAGTTATAGTCATTTTGACATGTCAAGAATTGATGGGTGTAGGAGTGTGCGAGGACGGTTTGTACCGCTTTGACCTTTCCGTTGTGTAGTAAATCGATGGGAGAATGCAGTCAGTTCGTCGAAGGAATGGATGCCCGGCTCGTTGTGAGACTAAAAATATACCAAAGAACAGATATAGCTACACCCCTCTTTGACTTTTGAGTTGAAGTAATAAATAACTTGGGGGCAATATAGCAGTATCATTTTTGTTGTTCTTGCTCGTAATCCTGGCCGATTAGGTGGTTTTAATGTGGTTGAGCGCGTGAATCTGGTCAAGGTCCATTTTTTTTAAGGAAACGTGATGCAGACGTGGAGGATTCCGTAACATTGTCTGCAGGCCGAGTTGCAGTGCTGGCCAATTTTACTGGCGTTTAAAGATGCATGCTTGCTTCCTGGTTGGTTTGTTAGCTCGTATAGGGTTTTAGGATGGGTGACATTTGAAGAAACTATTTTGTTGGGGGGAGGGCGGTCTTGTCCAAATAATGATGACCTTTATATATATTTTTTTACTCTTTACCTCCGATGTTTTGGCTTTCGTAGAGTTTCTTGTGTACACAAGCTGGTAACGTGATTCGACCGTGCGTCCTCTTGGGTTGGAAACCACCGTCCTGACGATTCAGCTGTTCAGGATCGTTTCCTCAGGGTTTCCAGGCGAACCTTCTTGAAACTCGTTTTGGGTTGTTTTTTCTTCTTTCCAAATACGATAAAAAAATATCTGGGGAAAAAACACACCCAAGCTTTCTGCTCACGCTACAGTAAACCAATTTTTAAGCCTACAGTTTTTAAAATGTTATCAGTGATGTCAAACATTTTTTGTTTTCATTGTTTGCCCCTCCTTCCCTCAGGGTGGGGGAGCAAACATTGAAAGAAAAATTGGAAAATCACGCTGCGGGGGCGTGATCTGGGGAAAGATACTGTAGACTTACATATACAGTACAGTCACACCAGGGAAAGCCGGAAGGGGTAGTCTAATTACGAGAAGGGGTATGTGATCTAAAGTAATGGCACAAGGGAGTGCGTTGTTAGAGTGGGTAGGGTAATACTTTGCTAATTTAGACGTAAAAGTCATGTTTGCCACTTGTTTGGTGGTGAACTAAAAGGCATGGGGGAACAACAACCAAAACTCTGTAGTGCCAGTAACACTACGCTAGTAGAGCGAGCGACACAGCTAAGTTTTGCTAGTAGGTCAGGGTTCTGGATTCCCACATACCACCTACCACTATTGTATTGGAGCTCAGACCAAAAGGCGTGTAGACATTGTAACACCTGCCATGACGATCACTAGTGTTTCAAGTTTTCGTTCAACTCCAGGCTTGTCGCTACCGCAAAGCTAGGGGACTTTGCATCAAGTATTGCATGTCAGGCAGTAGGTAGGAATCGCACAGTAGTGGTAACGGTCCGTGCACAAGAGCTGGTCACGTCGTTAAGCAAGTGACTGGTACTTCCACGTAGCACCAGGCTTTCGGCTCGTAGCAGGCTGCACTTATAGGTCACAGATCCGGGTTTGCCTTAACACAGTAGCGAGGAGGAAACCAGGAAGTGTTGGCTTCCTTTTGTTCACTCTTACTGCTTGTAGTTACTGGGCTTGTTAAAGTAATACCAAAACAAACTTGCCAAGGCCCTCTCCCCCCCACCCCTCCAAAAAAAAAGGGGGGGGAGATGGGGAGTTGCCGTGGTTTTTTTTTCTATTGAGCGAAATCTTACATCTGGCGATAAGCATATGGCTTCGGTATTATTAACCATCTGCAATCCATGTTGCAATAACCAGATGTGGGAGGCCACTCGGTCATTAGTAACGCCTTGCTAAAATAATCTGTTACCGTTACGTCACTCTTTTTTTTCTTTTACCATGTCTGTTTTTATACATTTTATTTGGTCAAAATTAAGGCCCATTAAAAGGGAAGGGAACTTGTGTAAGGCAAGTTGCCAAAGAATAATGGTTTAGTAGGCTACTGTACTAATCTGGTTGTTTACGTCATAGTGGAGCTGCCAATTATTGGCTTTTGGTTACTTTTTAAGCTTCAACACTACTTATTACCATTTTTTGCAGAATGCAGACACTATAGTTAGTGGAAGATTAGCCTAACCTTGCAATGAGGTATAACAAAAGTTTTCTTAAAGGAAGTTGGTCTTCTTCGTGCCCCTAGTCAGATTGTACATGATGCCACCCTGGCACTTTGGGGAATTTTTTTTTAATGAAGATTAAAGGGCCAAATCGGTAGCCAAAAAGATTTTTTTTTTGGCTTTAACTACTTAACCGTTGATCAGATCGAAAAACACAATACAAATCTAAAACAAAATTAAATTTTAATAATAAAAGCAATCGATTCACTCAAATCAAAGTGAAAAGGAGATGCAAGGGCTCAAAAGAGGCCACTTATAGCAATCCTAAATTAAAAAGAAACATAGCAAATAAAATTGGGAAAAGGTTTACGAAACTAGAGGTGTGTGTTCAGGACGATGTAAGAAGCCACTAAGGTGTAGTTTAGTTAATTTATGTTTAAACGATGGAATTTTCTTCAGGAAACATCCTATTCAATTTTGACGTATACTTATGATCCAAATTTATGCCAAATCACAGAAAATAGTACATTTAGTATTACAGTGTATAGCATTACTGACTACACTTTGCTTTTACCTCTGTAATTACCTAAGAAGGACATACTTACGCTCTTCTGAAAGATGGTGATGTATTCTTTCCAGCAATGCTAATCAAAATTGTGTATCTTAAATACTACGCCCATTGAAAGAGCAGCGAAATGACAGAGCGGCGAAAGAGTATGGTGATTTTCGATTTCAAAGTGCTCCTAACAGCTATATTATTACCCTAGATGGACATACTTAAGCTCTTCTTAAAGGTGGTGATGCATTCTTTCCAGCAATGCTAATCATAATTGAGTATCTTAAATAGGGACAGTCCTACGCCCTTTGAAAGGTGGTGGCATAGTGGCGATTTTCAATTTCGTACTGCTCCAACACCTTTCAATGAGCGTAGGATAGGAATTTCACTGCGTACCACCTTGAGGTTGCCAAAAATACACATACCAAAGGTATATGTTTAACTCCAGTGATCAAACACGCCTGGGTCTACAGAGTTTCACTACTACAGTGTACCTTTACTTCTAAACTCGGCACTGTTTTAAACTTGGGTGATTCCCTGTATAATCTGTCAAGTCTTTACATTCCCAGTGGTTGGAACGTCTGCTTTTAAAACTGTACCTTACCGCCTTAAACATCTTGACTGATTTCCATTGTTTTCTCTTTACTGTCTTTCATTTCTCGATCTCTACACATTTGCAATTAGAATTATGTGTCACTGAGATAGTTTTATGACCTTGAAGAATGGGCTCAAGGTCATCTCAGGTTACACCAATGGATTGTCCCCAACATCCTTAACATGACATATAACCATATATGACGTATGTCACATTCTCCCGCTCATGGTAGGACCATTGAGATGAAACACCCGGTGTATTCAGTTTTAGGCGGCGCGATACAAGCTCCTGGGCCCGCTATTGTTGTTTTTTTTGTTCCTACATGGTGAGTCGAAGTAGATATTGGCGAGTTGTCTCATTCACATTTGTGAAGGTTGATTAGATAGCTTTAAAAATAAAACCATTTTGGCATACCACGTGAAACCATCACTGTCCCACCTTTCCAGTCTTAAAGGACAAAGTCGTTCTTGATTTTAATGCCTGTTAAAATAGGAAACATTTTAACGTTGGCAGTAGTTCATTGTCAGTTAGAGATGTCAAACCTCTCTCTGGAACCTATGACCTTTCTTTCCAGCCCCGCAGAATGTCTTTCACCGTAATGCATGGCCTTTTGCCAAATTCGGGCAAATTACTCCATGAAGCGTACCTTGTTCAAGCTGCACTCAACTAGTATTAAAGAAGCTCTGTAATGGTCCTTCCTATTATTATAACGGAATAAGTGTTGAACAGTTGTAACGTTAACACCCATGGTGTTTATAAACATCTGTAAATGCAAAAGAATGAGTTGAGATGCCATGCACTCAGCACTTAATTAAATGGAGTGGGCTCGTTTCTGAAATAATTATTTGCATTGACTATAATCTCTTTACATTTTTTGAACACGTCTCCATACAATAAATGTGTGGAGACTTGTTCAAGACGTGTACACTTGCTCAGGCTTCTCAGATCCTAAACCCTTAAAGGGACATTCCTCCCAGCCCCATTTTTCTCGATCCTCCACATCAAATACGGTCCCTAATTTTTATTTACTTACCGTTAGTCAGTCTCCTGCTAAAAATCCGTTTTAAAATATGGCGTCTAGGAGATTTTCTGTAAGTGTTGGTAACTTTATTTACTGCATCCTGCAAGTATATGATCCTTTGCGCGCGTACAATACCCAAAACGTTTCATTGTTTCCGGTTGTGACGACAGTTTTTGCGTCAATGCTGTCATGTGACCTGCAATTCGTCTGCTAGGCCAGCCGTCGTTCACGTGATCACGAGAAGACTAGGGCGGAAGTGACGTTGTAGCATTACTACGCCTAATCTTGCGACGGCCTGGCTGTTATAAGGCAGGCCGGATGTTGTTTTAACTTCACCAGGATTGGTGTTAGTGGGCTTGCACCCCTTCCAAACCAGGGTTCGTTTGAATTCTTTGAAAAGCCTTAAATTTGAAAACCGAAAATTCAAGGCTTGAAAAATCTTGAAATAGCATTGAACTTTGCGGTGTACTTGCTTGGAATGAGGTTAATGACATAACAGTAATATTAATTTAGGTATGAAATTAAATAAATGGCTAGAAATCATTTGTCAGCCAAATCCATTTCTTGTGTGATCGATGTACCCTTCGGATTGGACTGGAGACAGATAGCGACGGGTACATTGCAGTGCAAGCCATTTTCTCCAGAAGGGGCAGCTGAGCAAATATAGTTCCACTGGCGATTAGTTTCTGTATTATTTCCTTCTTCCTTGTCCATTGGGGAAAGATAACATAATGTTCGTCATTGTGTACAGCGGTTTAGCTTCCTACTGCAAACTAAGAGCATAACGTTGAAATCTGACAAACTCCTAGAATTTAAAAGGTAATTTTGAATCTACAGTGCAAAGAGCCTTGAAATTGGTTGTAAGCCAGCTTAGAAAAACCCTGAAAATTGTTTTATCTATTATGCAGGAACCCTGCTAAATCCTTACTGCTAATTCCTAGTTAAATCAATTTTATTATTATATATTTTAATTTCTCACATTTAAGTTTTTGCGCTCCCTGTGACTCGTTTGAGTAGATCTTTTTTAGTTGGTCTTTTTGAAAAATTATTGTACACTCTTAATCACTTTATCAGGTATGAAACCGTTACTTTCAATACAATATCTATTATCTAAGATGTCTTGTAACCCAAGGACTTTTAATTTGTGTCCCGATTTTCCGATAATGTCTAAGCATTGTGTTTCTCAATTTTTTTTTTAGCAAATTTTCGATGTTTAGATCATGGACTTCATAAACTGTCCTTTCGAAGCCCAAGATATTTAGGGTTAATTACCTTTTCAATCCGTTACACTTAGTTTACGTTGTGTGAGGGGTCCTGAAGTCAACATTTACAGTGTTCGATTCCTTAATAGATGTTGTCAAAACCACTTAAATTTTCATTCATTTTGTCAGTGTGGAAGCTGTATAATATTCTTGAAAGCAAGAAGATGATACTGCTTCCACACTGGACCCCAAACATCGCGTTTGGTGTCTGGCCCCTGACTTGCGACCACAGGCAAAACAATTGCAATTAATTTTCATCGAATTTGTAATGCTCTGCAAATCGAAGAAATTACATGAAGCATGGATCAACGCCAATTGAGTGAGGGAAGCAAAACGATGTGGCTAGTCGCGATGAAATTCTAGTCGTTGGCGTAAAAGCTATTAACAGGACGGAAAGCCAAATGGGCTTGAAGGGTTAAATACGTACGCAAACCATTTGCGTGGCGTTTGGTCTTTATGTCAGACTGCTTGAGCGGGGAATTGAACCCACGTCCTTTTAAACCAAATGCAGGGGCCCACCGCCGTGCCGTGTCAGTAAGGCTCAGCGGTAGGATCTTTGCATTTGGTTTCAAAGGTCGTGGGTTCAATTCCCCGCTCACGCAGTCTGACATTTAAGTCCAAAAGGCAATGTGAATAGTAGGGATGGCACGATACAATTTTTGTATGACGATAAAAAAAATTTTTATTATCGCGATAATCGATAATATCTTGATAAAATAAATTTTGAGGCTGGAATAACCAATTTAATTTTGTTGCAGCCTACACTAATGTGAATTGTGTACAGCCCCCCCCCCCCCCCCCTTCCGTTGCAGCGGTGCCTTTTAACATTGTAGCTACTCCACTGTTGGTAGGTTTCTATGTGATGAAAAAGATAGGACAATGTAGTAACAGTGTAATCCTCCTTTAAGCTTGGTGAGTAAGAGCATTGTTCTACAGCCAAGTTCGATTTGTAATATTGTGGGACAGGGCAAGTACCTTTGCGCGGTAAAACAAGTAGGCTAGCTCGCCTACAAGGGTGAGTATTTTTAACTTTTCACCCTCGTGTTCCTCCATCTTTCTTTAGTGCGTATTTGTGTCTAGACTTTTTCTACTGTCATGTCTGTCTGTCATATGCCAGTTATGGAATGAGCAACCATATGGGAGAAGTGACCCTGAAACACTCATCTTCCTCCCGAAATGTGTCTCAAATTAGAATGGAAGAAATCCCCAAAACGGCGCTGGGGATGACTGAAGCAAGTTTTTAAACTCTAGACGACCCCATTTGCCAAGGGTTAAAGACTTAAAGGGGGAGGTTGGCCAGATGTTAATCGTCATGTTCAAGCGTGGTGCCATCTATTGTTAGTATTGGCATAAGAAAGGGAATCTTCCAAGAACGGGCTTCGAAGAAACATTAAGCCTTTGCAAATTAACGGGAAAAAATGGTTTGCGTCCTAGGACAGCATTAAGGAGACTAACGGTGGGCGATATTACAACATTGATTGAATTTTTATATCGCTGTAGGTAGCGCAAGGTGCTTGAAGCTCTTGAAATTGCTTGGTTAAGATAAATAATGAAACCTTCACCCGTTGGTCGCCAAATGACGAGGGAAATTCAGCAGTTGGCGACCTGATTTTTAGCGCTGCTCGCTAAAATGGCGACTGATAACAAACCTGATGCTCAAATTGTTATAACCGTACCAGCTAGAGACGAGCGGTTAGCAGCATTGCGTGACTAAATTACAAGAGCTAGCCAACCAAGCATATTACTGGTATTGTCTCTTTACCTGATTGGAGAGTTCGGTTAACGCAAACAATATTGACATCAAGTCTTGGACAACTACTTAAATTGTTTATACATAGCAAGAAGATGGCCTAATGGACAATGGCGAGTGAATGTTAATGCCTACTGGCCAAATGGCGAGTTCCACATAATTCACTTATGTGATGGCTGCCACAGTAGTCGCCCACTCCTTTATTCAAAAACGTGTGAACTGATACTTCAGAGGTAATTTTTCCATTTTTTTCATAATTAAAAAAAAAATGATGCTACAGTGGTGTACGTTAAGCCAGGAGTGGGTGGGATGATGGAGGAGTCCAACACAATTTGGCTTTTGTTCCACCGTTCTTCCTGACCCCATGTGGCCAGTTGCCCAACTAGCATCCGTTTTTACTTTCATGGCAAACTTTGCATTAAAAACCAAACCAAATATTTGAAAAATACCAAAAGCATTTAAAGGGATATACCTCCCAGCGCCATTTTTCTCGATCCTCCACATCAAGTAAGGCCCCAAAGGTCTATTTCCTTACCGTTAGTCTTTCCCTTGCTAAAAATCCTTTGTAAAATGTGGCGTCTAGGAGATTTTCTGTTGAATATAAAGGCACTTTATTTACTAACGATCCGTTACTAAATGATGCATTGCGCGCGTACAATAATCATCACGTTTCATCTCTGTGTGTACATCTACTAATTTTCTAATAATTACCATAAGATCTAAAATCTAATAGACTAATGCGGTAAAAATTGAAATGAATTATTCCAATAGATCGCCGAAGCAAAATTATAAGACACTAGCCTAGAAAATTATGCATTGTGATTTTAAAATACGAGAATCATTCCGGTTTGTGACGACACAATCGTTGACTTGATTCTGTCTCGTGTATTATTCACATAGCCAACCGAGACAGCAGCTATGCGAGGAACGTAGCTACCACCCCAGCCGACCTTGGCGCTGTAATTGCTCGGATGATGATCTGCGCGTAGCTGTAATTTGGCACGCGGAATGTTATAAGGCAGGCCGGGTGTTCCTTTAAAGTTGGAAGAACTAGCGTTTAAATGAATTTAAAACGAGGTAGGGGCATTTTATTTCTCGAGCCAAAGCCGACGGAGTAGAAATTGTGTGTCTTGCCTCCCGATTTTAGTCCAGCCAGTTCTCGCACCTGCTGGGAACAGCCTCTTAACATTGCTTTGGTAAAAGACATTTTGCTGATGTTAAATGTTCTGGCTTGGAGCCAAGAGCTGAAATCTGCTTATTTCCCACATGGTCTTGTACACACGATGGAATACACCTTGAGCGTCACAACGTGGATGCGGATACTCCCACGTTCCACGGACGTGTGTGGCATTCATTTTCTCCTGGTTAAGTATATTACAAGCTTATTTTAATTATCTTTTATTACTTGTGTTCATAAGTGCCTTGGGGGTGAGTAGGTGGACAAACACGCACATCCTAGATTTTTAATGAAGTAGACATAGATTATAGTAATTTACAAATTGGGTAATAAATTGTCAGAGCACATTGGAAAGTTGCTCTACAATTTGTATCAGTTGTTGGTTCATTGAATGGAACGTGTGTTTTGACGTTTTGCCAGATAATTTCAGCGTTTGTTTTCGTTAAAACTTTCCTGTTAAAATTTTTGTTTTCTTGTGAAGTTTTTCTCGTTTATAATACCTCATCCCAGGAGCTTTCAAACAAGAACTACATTTGGGCAGTAGAAGAAACCTACACGTTAACTTTGTCGTTATTTCGCTTGCTCTATTGGCGTCGTCGTAAATCAAACTTGGCTGTTGTTTGAGGGATCTCTGTGGGGAAGTCGGTAATGCACTGGTCAGGGTAATGTTAAAGAATACCAGACTCTGGCTTGGCAGCATTGGGAACTATTCTAGCCAATTCTGGACGTTGTATACGTTTTCATTGTATACATGGCGTCCTATACTATGAAGGTTTCTCTTCAAATTCTCAGGTTTGCCGTCCCCTTAATACTTTTTTTGGCTTCTAAAATGTCCGGTAAGGGCATGTGCACATCGAGGCGTTTAGACAGGGTGGCGTTCTACCTGGAACCCCTAGAAAATAGGGAATTTATCAAGTCTGGAAAATTCAGGGAATTTGGAAAATATTTACCGAAATTGGGGAATTTGAACACCTATAAGACTAGGTAATTCGGATTTAATTTTTTACTTCTAAAATCTTCACTTTATTTCAGTTAAAGCTTTATTTCCTTTTTGTGTAATTTCTGATAAATCAAAAAATCCTTTGGTCTAAGTAATGGTGGGCGTTACGTGTTGAGTTTTTAGTTAGTGTTCGACAGATTATGGCGTTTTCCTGCTCTTATCAATACCAGTTAGGGCAGTGCAATTTTTGATTTAGCACAATGCGATATAGTTATTGCGATTTTAGTGAAATGTGGAAAAAAAACACTTTTGTTTAGAACTGTACTGCACCTTCCTTCGACCAAATAAAAATCGGGGAATTTCATCATAAGCTTTTGAACGCCACCCTGTTCGAGTACCCCCCCCCCCCCGAAAAAGGTCTTCAAAAATGTGGTCAATTGCCCCACTGTACATATATAATCATTTTACTTAGACCAGATCATAGGCGAGGGTTAGTAATAGGGAAAGGCAGTCATTGTGACAAACAATCCAAACGCAATAATTTATGCGATAGGGCAAGCATGTTCTTTACGTGACATCAGTGAAAAAGGGGGAGCATATTCATTCTTTGCAATGAAAAATTGCATGCGCGTTCATTATTGGACATAGCAGGAAAACGGCCAACGGCCGGCAACGTGAAGGGTAATATCGATTAGCAGTAAAAATCGGTAAACGAAATATTACCAAGTATATTGTTCTTGGAAAACTATGGACAATCGACCTCTGGGTCAGAACAGAAACGTCAATGCGATAATAAAACGGGGCAGTACTAAACTGGCGTATGTTGTGCTGGGAGCAGCACTAGTAATAATAATTACTGGTAATTCGTAGTAGAAATCCAACAGTCTCTTTTTTTATTTTTTTATTATTTTGTTCGAGCGTGATTTTGTCGGTATAATTTTCAAGTGCGAGTTTGTTTCAGGAATCGGCCATCAAAGTACTTAAAGGCCGTAAGTGAAAACTCAATTTTTATGCAATTTAATTAAGTTTCTAAAGATTTGTTTGTTTTGCTAATTCTATAAGATGGTGATGGTTTGGTTTTCCGTGCTAGGCCTACGTTTATACATAGGACTGAATAAGATTTGGGCTGCCATTGACTTCATTTTTTTTTCAAAAGTAAAGTTTTGGGGTTTAAAGGTCCTTGCTTCAGTGTGTGACTCAGTTTTTACATTAGCTCAATTGGATGTCAATATTGATGTCAGTTTTTCTCTTTTCTATTTGTGACCCTCTCAAACCTGTTGTTGCAAAACCTATTGTTACAAAACTGTTTTTACTTGTTACAAAACAAAAGTAAAACGGCTTAATGCTTTTTGGTAAGTGGAGCAGAATGGTGTGCCTATCTACTTTAGTTGAGTTAGATAAGTCAGCAGGATCGACACATGTGGCTGGGAGGCATTTTATACACCGAATGGGTTTGCACTTAGTATATTGAGGACTGGTTGTCTCTACGGTGACGACCATTTGGCATTCTCGTCGTTGTGAGGTGGAAGGCTCTCATGAATTTGTTCAAGGTTTGAGTTTTTTTTTTTATTTTCCTTTTCTTTAGTTTCTTCCTTTAGTGTTGACACATTTTTTTTTCCGGTTCCTCCCTTGTGTCAGCTTCGCCTTTTGCCTTTGGTTCCAAGTGATCAGTGTTGCAAACTAAGTTTAGCAGCGTGTTTTGGGGGCTAGGCTACCCCACTTCAGGTATAAATAGGAATCTGCGTGAGTAACAGTCATGTGGAACACAAGACGAAGAAATGTCGCGTGCCTCTCAATGGAGAGGGGAAAAAAACGAGATCCCGTGAGAACTCGTGACCTTTCGAGTTGAACCTGTGGGGTTGTATTTTTACTTTTAGTGTTGTTTCAAGGAGTTAGACTGCAGCTTGTTTGTGCTTTTAATTCATTCAGATGTTTTTTAGACTTGCTGGCAAAAATCGGAGACATCCGCATTCCGTAACTAGTTCGGTTACTTAACGCGCTGTTGTTGTGGCAGTTTGAGCCCGTGAAGTAATTCTACTTATCTGCTGTTGTGTTGTGAAAAAGCACAACACTTGAGCTGCTAATGTTGGCCATGGCCATTTTTTTTATAGATAAATTAGCAGGACTTACCCGGTTTAGCTCGGGTGGAGTAATTTTACCCCTGAAGTACCCGGATGCAACGGGGGTGTTCGTCAATTGCAACATTTCGTGAAAAAAAAAAAATCGTTACGGTCTCTGTCCCTAAACGGGGGAAAAAATACATTTTAACACGTTTCCCACCAACCTGGAAAACTTAGGGAATTTAAACTACGTGGAATTCCTACCAACTATACGTGGGTTTGAAACTCGGGGAATTCTCCGATTTTTCACAAAAGAAACCCTGGAAAACTCGGGGGGGGGGGGGGGGAGCAAGCCACAATTTTAGGCCTAGTCCGTAGTGCATTAAACATATTCTGTTATATTGTGGTAAAATAAAATTTGTCCTTGCACTAAGTTAGTCGTAAAAACAAGTAAAACATGTGGAAAAATTTTCTTCCTGGAATTTTCGTAACTAACATGGAAAGTAACCTAAATTACTATGGAAAACGTAGAAAAGTCTGGGAAATTAGGCTATTTCAGTGTTTTAGATGGGAAACCTGATAGGTTTGGTTAATGCTTAATAATAAAATATTGGCCAGGGTTCGGTTTCGATTTGCGTAGTTGACGAAATTAGCTTTATTCGTCGTTGAATAAGTAAGGTAACAGGCGCCCGGCGACCGCTTCCCTCCCTATCTGTATTGACTTATTATAGCATTAAATTGGGAGGAGCTGGGCTAACAAGCGTACGGCCCAATACACGATATTCCATGCCCTGCTCTGCCCCCCCCCCCCCCCACCCCCTCCCAGTCTTAGTTATTGTAGTATTAGAATGCGAACACTTAAAAAAAAGGTAATGAAAACTCAAAACTTCGTTGCTTTGGCTTACGCGATTTGTACGGAGTGCCCGTCACATGGTTATTTACTTGCAGTAGGTACCTCACTAAATACATACAGAGCTAAGGCGCCAAAAATTAGTCCATTATTCGGCCCCGCTCGCTTCGCTTGCTCGGCCACTTGCACAATAAACGACCGCTGAAAAGTATGTGCTTCCAAGTTGGCTTTCCTGTAGAACTCAGCTTTGTAAATGTTGCAAAAGCTATGTGCGCGCAGGATGCACCAAAATAAAGAGAGGGTTGTCCTTTAAGTCGATTACTGATTATGTTGAACTGGCAAAACGCAACTTTTTCTATAACCCCCCTCTTCTTGGAAAGAGATAATTGTAGGGGTGTGGTAGCATTGGCAGCGTTTGCCACAGCGAAGCAGGAGTTTCTAGCCGCACTGTTATTTGTATTACAGTAAAAAAAAAAAAAGAGGAAGCAGGTGAAACCAGATGAATAGCTTTTCAACGTTATTAATGGTTTCTAAATGACGCAGAAAGTCGTGAAACTGTTTTGCTGTGAAAAATGAAAACGATTTGGTGGCTATAGCTTGAAACTATGCGCTATGCAGATACCATAATAAGTTCGCTTTTGATGCTGTCGCAATCGATGCTGTTGTACTAGCTGGCGCTTAATTTGCTTGTTCGACGGGCGTTTGTTTGCTGTTCGGCATACTTCTCTTACAAAAAAATCGTGCATAGGACACTATTTTGGTTTTTTTAAAGTTTACAGTAAAAATATCTCCCCATAACGAAACTGGCCAACTTTTGGCCGTTTGAAGTCGTTCTATCAACACCAAAGCTTCTTACAAAGTTAATCTCAGAGTTAAATGAAAGCTTCGCAAATTGCTTAGGCCTACTCTGTAATTTTCAACTATTTCATGTAACGTTTGACGTCGTTACTTCCCAATGGCAAAAAAATTGCTGGTAATCCTTGAAAGTTTTGTTTTGTGGTCATGTCACCTCTTTTGTCCCGTTTTTCACAGTGATGAAGTCCAACTTTTTTCCCCCTTTACAATTAGGCTATTACTAAATTTTTTTGAAAGGTGGTGATGACTTCTCTGCACCAGGGCTGATCAAATTTATATCATAAATAGCCTGCATCTGCCCGATTAAAGGTGGTGTAACGTCATAACGATTTTCGAATTAGAAGTAATCATTGAAGCGTCCTAGTTAACGTATATGGATATATTTAAGCTTTTTTGAAAGGTGGTGATGTCTTCTTTCCACCAAGGCTAATCAAATTTATTTATAAGTACCCCCCCCCCCGGGCAACCGTTTAGAGGTATGGTAATGTCATCAGTCAACACGCGTAGCGATTTTTTTCGAATTAGATAGACTCTTAATTTAAATAGGTAAAGCTAGGGTTTTTTTTTAAATGGGGAATTCTTTCTCGATAAAACTCAAAATTATTTGCCGTTAATGCAGACCATCATTCACCTGTCAGTAATGTGACATTTGATAGGAATCTGCAAATTCACTGAAGTCTTGCAACCTTTTTAATTAATGTTTAACTGATGATAGGGATACGTTCTTGCCAACAAGGATAATACAAATTAAATAAGTATTAACACATATAATGTACATCTATTTCACTGATAAAAAATAACCCATACATGGCTTGCCTGTCAGCTGTATTCTATTTAAAATGTAAAATGGAATGTTTAACAGCAAAGCAAATAAAATGAAAATCAGTGTTGAAATTGATCCAAAGCCACTAGCCGTTTTGATTATTTAGCAAAAAAAAATTATTGCCTAACCATCGTGTTCTAAAAACTAAAAAAAAAAAACTATTACACTTAATAAAAAAAAAAAGTCCAAACAGCGTCACCAAGGCATCTTGAAATGGCCTTAAAGAGGCTCCCATATAGGGTGCGCTTTTTTTACCGAGTTTTTAGAAAGGATGCTTCCTTGCCTTTCGGATAAGCCTAAGTATATCCAGTCAAGTTAAATAAGGAGGAGGCTACATATGCATTTTGAATTAAGGAACTGAGCAATTAAATCGGATCAAGTATATTAGCCGCGATATGGAAGCACAAGGCTAGACTTGCGTAAAGTATGCATAGGCCCTATCTTGTAGCACTTTTTGTAGAACAGTTCGTATAACTGATGTGTTATTAATTTGACCAAATGTTTTTTTTATGGGGGGTTATTACACCCCTCCCCCCCCCCCATAACTCTGGAATGGCTGTTTTGATCATGCGGATCCTACCAAACATCAAGCAATACAGATCTGAAGTAGTGAAGTAAATGAGTATTTTTGTCCGACCTGCCCCATCCATATTTATTTTGAGTCTTAACAGACCCCCTCTAAAGGTACATTACACGGTTAACCTATAGGGTAAAACTAGCTATTTGGTAAATATAAAGGATATCTTGCACAAACCCACGTACATAAATCACTCTTAGATGGTGGCATTTGGAGGATGCAACCCATGTCTGGTTTGTGGCGGCTTGCGCCTTAATTAATAAAAAAAAGAAAGTCAGCCTCGATTCTTATCTGATGTCGTGACAAAGTTGATAAAAGTGAGTAAGATCTTCTTAAAGTGTCGGGGCGAACTCCAGTTTATATTATCTTGTATTTTGCACAATGATAAGAGCTGCTTGATGATGCAAGACTTGTGCCCAGATCACTTTCTACCTGTCTTGTAAAAACTGCTTTGTTACGAACCGTCTCGTTAGACTGTAGAGGCGTCATCAACGTAAATTAAAGAGGAAGTTGTGATGGGTGGTCCACAGAAAGCACTCTCCATTCAGCTTGGGGTATTGGGCCGAGTGAGCAAAGCGAGAGAAGTCGAATGCTCCACTAAATGTGGATTTCTGTCTGTGTGCGTAGTGCAATTTTGTTTTAATTTAATTGAAATTTCAAGAGATTTTCATGCTTTGTTGATATTCTTACCTCAGAATCTGATTTTCGCGGTCTTGTTTTTATATTTCCTAGCTGAAGTCCCCAGTTTGCCCGGGATCATAATACGGGCAAGTTTTGGTGTAAGTTTGTTTTGTGTGACAAATCCTATCAAAGTGTTTAGTGCGGTTTACTTGCATTAAAAACTATGGTAACAGTGACTTGAACACTCGTTTGTAAACGACGTTTTTTTTTATTTTTTTTTTTTTATTTATCATGATCTGGCAAATGCATAATTTCGTTGGGATTTGAAGCTCTTGATGCTGCTACATGCAGCTAGTTTCGTTTTCGTCTTAGTTTCGTTTTCGAGAATAGTGGCATATGATATGTGGGCGGTCGTCTAAGCTTTCAGCTCGTACGTCGTCGCTTTCCTGGGACACTTTCTCTTGTATCATGTCCTGTGCGGCGTAGGACAGGGCTGTCCAGATTAGTACTTCAGTTAGGATAAATGGAAAGAATAGATCCACACCTTTCAGAAAATTGAAATGTACACTATGTTCATTTCAGGCAATTATAGTTCCTTTCAAGAAAGAACGGTTTGCCTTATATGGTCATTGCGCGGCGATTGATTAGGCCTGGAACAAAACGTCATCGACCATGACGTCATCAATTCAAGCGCCAAACAGTTAGTCCAATATGGCGCCATTTTCGGCTCGCTTAAGCGTGAGCAAGAAGGGAGAAACTTTACATATCCGAGCAAGGGGAATAGTGTGGAACGTCTTTCAATACTTCAAGAGCTAAGGAGAAGCTACTAGTGTTGTGATTTCTAGAACGAACTGCAACGACAACGAACGTTTCCATTTTTAAATGGAGAAGATAGTCAACGGCGGAAAAGCTGCGTTAGTAGCCGACGAAACGGCAGCAATAGCCGGGCGGCCAACGTTCTGTATACCGGGTAAGAAGCGACCGCATCCCTCGCCTTCACTGACATGGCGGAGTTTAAACTGCCTGTTCTTCGAGCTACTGTAGGAGAAATCTTTCAAGATGGTAATTATTCTATATTGATAGCATTTATTCGAAGCTAATCTCAAATATAGAGTATAAAAGGCAACAAGTCGTCTTTGTGTCGAATACTGCTTTCGAAGCTGATGAAATGAAGTACGGCAAAGTTGCCATGCGTAAATTTTTCATTGACGACCTGAAATTGTTGCCCAACGTCAAAGGCATTTATGACAAATTAAACAATTACGCTCAGAAAATAGGAATCTCCTATTTCGTGAATGCACACCACGGAAGGGCCAAACAATGGCATAACGATGGAATATCATTCGCGCCAGGCAGTTCCCGGTTTTTTTTCTGAATGCGGGAAGCTCAACGGCTTCGTCCCAACGCTACGTTTTTGTTCCGATCCAAGACGAAATGAATGGTGAATGGTTTAAACAATAGTTTGTGGACCAGCTGTTGTCAAACATTCGTTTTCCAGCCATTAGCAGCTTCTCCATGAATTGATACTCACGAAGTGTTTTCAGAAGCCCCCCTTGACTTCATACAGCAAGATTTTTTTCCTCAATAAGGAGCAAAACCGGCCCTTTTCAGGGCCTCCAAATGAACCAAAAGAGAATTAAAAAACTTGTTCAGATGAAATAAAAATGAAATTTGTTGAAATTCCCCCACCCCTTCCCCCAACCTTTTTTTTAAGCTAATTAAAAAAAAATTGGATTGGGGGACATTCAATATAAATTTGACAAATTTTTTTTCAGCCCCTTTTCTTTTCCTCTCCACCTTTTTTCTTCAAGTTTTAAGTTTAAAAAAATCAAATTTATCTGGAATGACTGCCAGTCCAATAAAAGAAAATTGGACTGGCATACATTTCAGATATATTTGATAAGTTTTTCTTTCAATCTTTTCTTCCAGCCCTCCTCCTCCCAATCACTTTTTTTATGGTAAATATAAAAGAAAATTGGACTGGCACACATTCCAGATAAATTTTAATAGTTTTTTTTCATTCTCTTCCCCCCACTCCCCATTTCCACACCTTTTTTTAAAGTTAACTGTAAAATAAAATTGGGCTGGTCACATATTTCGGATAATTTCGATGTTTTCTTTATTCATCCTTGAGGAATAAACTTCTTTTTCATTCTCTTCTTCCACCCCACTCTTTCCTCCCTCCCCCACACTTCCCCCAAATCGCGATGCCTTTTTTTTAAGTTAATTGTAAAATAAAGTTGGTTTTGGCCACACTTTTCGGATAATTTCGATGTTTTCTTCATTCATCCCACCCTGATCCCACCCTTAAACAGTAGACGCTTTGCACTGTAAATAGCTATTCGACCAAGCGTTCGTACAGCATGCTGCTGAAAGGCGCACCAAAACGCAACATTCGTTTGGCAAGGAGGTAGCTGCAAGGCGCACCGTACCTAACGAAAACAATCGATGATTCAGATGATTCATAAATGTTGCTTCTTTTTTGAAGGATAGTATAGAGGGCTAGCAAGAGCACTTTGAATTCGAAAACCCATACGCTTTCGTTGCTACGCCATTACCTCTTCACCTTTAAATGGATGTAGGACGGTCCCTATCTAAGTTAAACTACTTCGGTTAAGATATGGAAAGAATAGATCCCACCCTAAGAAAATTCTAAGCTTGTCCATTTCGGACAATAAGAGGGCTGGCAAGAGCACTTTGCATTCGAAAATCAACATATGCTTTCGCCGCTACGCTATTACCTCTTCACCTTGAAATGAGTGCAAGACTATCTAAGTTAAACAATATGTTAGGCTTGATGGAAAGAGTTCCCTCCTTTCAGAAAATGTAAGCATGTCCATTTCGGACTATGAGAGGATTCGCAAGAGCACAAAAATCACCATGACAACCAACTTAAAAAATGAGCGTGCCGCGAATTAAGGGTGATAATGCGCTTTTGTGGTTCAAGGGTTGCTTTTACGTTAAAGATGTTTATCGCCTTTACTGTTCAGAATTGTGTACTGAACGTTTTTGTTTCACATTGTGCTTTTGATTTATTGAGGGTTAAGAAGTTACAGCCGAATTACTTTTTGGGGGGTTTAGTCACCTCCACCCACGGGGGTTTTGAACTTGCTATCATAGCTTTTTCCCCCCGTTAGCTTTCGTGTGCATCCATACCAAATTCGAATGATTTCCACACAATGCCTTCAATTTTGGGAACTATTATTTCCATTACGGCATATATAATGCACTAATCATGATTCATTACATTAGTACCACTTCCGATAGGTACAGTTCCGGCAGAAAGTAAATTTACAAACGTTAATGTCGTTATAGCGGGAAAAAAAAGGCATTGTTGAGCAAATATGGTGCAACAGCAGACACCAAGCACGTGAATGTCTTTGTTGACGCTTGTCTCACTATAACAATCATTCTGGGTTTTGTAAATTTACTTTCTGACGCAACTGTTCTTCCGGTTGTTTGGTATCATTGGAAAGGAAATTTCAAGAGGAACAATAAAGGCTAGGGTGCAATTTCGCTAACTGAAAGGGAATTCAAAGTGTCATATTCAGACGCCATTTTGAAAAAAATGTCATCTTTTCACTCGCACATTAGTCCCACTTCCGGTTATGTTTGGGATCATTGGAAAAGAAATTTCAAGAGGAACAATAAATTAGAGATATAATTTGGCTAACTGACATGTGAAAGGGAATTCAGTATTTCAATAACGGTGAAAGTATCGAATTTGGGTGCCATTTTGAAAAAAATAGTGGCTTTCCTCCAACAATATTTTGGTAGACATTTGATATGTTATTTATGGCAGTTTTCAAGAGCCAATGCCGTTGGTTTCATCTTTGTACTAATTACTTCTAGGTGAAATCATAAATTCAGGCGCCTGTGTCTTGCTCGGCCAAGTTTGGGATCTTAGAACTCGGTTCTACTGTTATTTAAACCCTACAATTCTTTAAACAACATCAAATGCCGCAAACCATTCATTTGTAACTTCCCCGTTTCCGTGATGATGCTTTTGGAGTGTATTGTTGCCGTTTTGGAGAGAGGGGCCGTATTGTTCGACTAAAGCGTTAATGGTTGTCCAATTTCTATTTTGATTGAATTCTATTTTGATTGAATTCTATTTTGATTGAATTTTGATTGAAATACTTCGAATTCGTGACCCACCACATGCCCAGGAAATCCTTTTATTCCAAACTTTTTGGGTATGTACTCACTTGGTCTTTTGTTCAATCCTATACTTTACAAATTCTGTTTGAAATTGGTATAAGCATTTCGCCGGGTCGTGGCAAAAACAAGAGTAAAATGGGAGTTAAGGTGGCACCACGCTCGACCAGTAAATACTGTGGACTGAAGTTTGCTCCATATTGGATCGTCTCGGTGAAAGAAGATACGCCTGGCTCTTGGGGGTTCGGATTGTTTTCTTATTAGTAACACTGAAAGGATATGGATGTGGAGCCGGTCATATGGAAATGTTTTTGTTAGCAGATGGAATTAGCTGTTGGAAAAGATGACTTGCGCTTCTTTCTTGGCCCCTTATGGTGCCAATCATTATGAAACTGGATCGAGTTCAGCCGGAGGAAAACAGTCTAATCTGTTGCTTTTATCTAAAAAGCAACCAAATCGTGGAAATGTGATGAAGTCTATGGACTTTTCCACACTAAAGGAGTTTTTCCAGTTAGCCCTCTCCTCCCTTTAATTTTCTTGTATTCGTCCGTCCGTCCGTGTGCAATTCCAGGCCGTTAAAAGTTCCTATGAAAAACCTATGAAAAAGTTCCTATAAAAGTGTTCGTAAGTCCTGGAAATTTCCATAACAGAAAATCTTTGTTTTTGTGTCCTGTATTTGTCAATTTACGTTAAAACTTGCATGAAAACTTTTGGGAATTTGTGCCAAAACCGATGCGCCATTGTTTCCCCAGTCGATTTCAGCATGTCACATTGTTCAGATTGTATTTCGCAAATTTGTTTAGTTGTCCTAATTGTCTCTTGGTTTGTCACTTGCTCCTTTTCAACTTCAGGGCACGTGGATGCTACGACTTTCCCTTGCATTCTCGCTGCGAGAAGCTTAAAATTGTCTGAAATTCCAATATGATGGCAGTTTTAGATCTGCCGGCTCGCAAGGAAAATTATCAACAATGCGAGGTGGGAGCAACTGGGAAAATTGTTTCGTTAAGAGTAATTGTTATTGTCACGGATTACAAGACTGCAAGCTTTGTCAATGATGTCGGATTTAGGTAGCCGTGGTGACGACACCTTTGCCACCGCCACTAAATTGTACATACGATACTATAATGCAAAGGCGATTCGTTGGGTTAATAACACCATCGTTATTTACGACTGAAGCTAGGGCGTACATCCTTGAACGACGCAAGGTGTCCAGAGTTCAAGCCTGACATACCATTTTCCGAAAAAGAAGGGCCCTGGGATGCATCGTGCTCATGTCGATTGTGGCATATAGAAGATCCGAGGAATTTTCTGTTAGAATTGCCTGCAAAAATTGTTCCTCATGCAGGGTTCGTACACGGCCTTGAATTCCTTGACACGCCTTAAACCTGAAAACCGAAAATTCAAGGCTTGAAAACCTTGAAAATTGGAATTTTTGTTGTCAGAGCCTTGAAATGACCTTGAATTTTGTTAGTGTACTTTGTTTGGAGTGAGGTTAATTGTAAGTATTAAAGAAATAAATGAATAGAAATAATTGTTTTGCCGATTCCTTCTGTGAACTGTGCTCCTCTAGAATTCGACTAGAAGCAGAAAGAGCGGTGCCGTGAAGTGCTAACAATATTTGCCAAAAGGATTAGCTGGTTGTTACTTGCTGTATTCCATCTTTGGCATTTAATTTGGGGGGGGGGGGAGTGAGGACACAATGTTCGTCATTGTTTATGGCGGTTTAGCTTCGAACTAAGAGCACAATGGTGAAAACAATGACATCTGGTACAATACTGGAATTTAAAAGGATTTTAAATTTGGGGTCTTCTGTGTAAAGATCCTGGAAGTTAGTTGTAAACTAGCATAAGAAGCCTTGAAAATGGTTTCGTGTGTTGTGTACGAACCCTGCTCTTACCTTGTGGCGAGGCAAGGAGTTTAAAAACTACGATTACACTTTTTTATTTTAAACACGTGGATGAACACGCTTGAATAGTTTATTTTATTTCGTGTGTACAAAAGGTCAGTTGCATGTTCAAACTTGTAGTCTCTTGATTGGGCCGGGTCACTTATTTTGATCCGGTGACCCAACCACGCCTGGATTTATTTACCAGTGATCTTGAGCAGGGAGGGAAAATAACTGAAAATTTAGGTTTCGGTACTCTTGTATGCCAACTGTTTTTCAGCAATTCTAGCACTTTTAAACGCACATTTAGCAAAATTGTTAACTGCAATAAATGCGTCATTTGTTCACTTCGCTCGAACGAATTTAATTGTAAATATTTAGGCTAGTTCTATTTTTAAAATAATAAGTAATAGTTACGGGTGAGAAAGTGATTGTTACCGAGTGTTGTTATTATTATTTGTACTTTCATTATTATTAAAGAACAAAAATGTCCGTAAGAACAGTTGTAATCATTCACTTTCGACTCTACCACAACAAAAATTTTTTATTTTAATGTGTGGCTTTGTTGGGAATCTGTGGGTCTCCGAATCGGTTCAGGTCGCCAGATTTAATCCTCAATTCCGGAGCAGTTGCTCAGACCCTTCAGTTTTGTGTGGAAGGGGTTCAAGATGGTGTGTCGACTGATTGTGATCCCCCAAAAAACTGCAGAGGATTTGACTGTATTACATAAGTTTGTTTTACAGGCAATTAATGTACAATTAAAGTGCTGCAGTCCAAACGAGCGATAAGGTTAGAGGCTTTGGACCACCATTTTATCGTTGACTATGTACCGAGTCATTAATGAGACCTGGCCGTGGAGTGTTGTTCGCGGCCAGCGATTACAACGATAAGAAAAGATAACAATATTGTTATAGGAAGAACGGATGCCCCTGCGTGTAGCCAACTCCCTCATTTGCTCCTTGTCTCCCCCCCCCCCCCCCCCTCCTCCACTTTTTTATGTTAATGTTGTTCGCTCCCTATTGAAGATTTTTATGCTCTGTCAACAAGCGTTGTAGTATGTATGGTTGAGCCATGTCTGGAGGCAAAATGCGTTCTCTTTATATTGTCTACCGCCGTGTACTTGGTCGTAAAAACTTGTAGTATTGTTGAGTTCATTTGGTGATAGACGTTGAGGGAGACTGAAGTTTTTATTGTCACAGCAATATTATTCAGGATGGTTGGGGATCTTCAGTTACCATTTTAAATCTTTTGCAATGATGGCGAGACTGCCGAGCATTGGGGGGTGGGGGGATCAAAAGCAGAATATTTTAATGGGCCATCGTGAGGTGAAAAGTAACAAAAAAGTTGTTGATTCACCTTTTATTCAAATTTCAAAGTAACCTGCTTGAATTTAATTTATTTTTTCTTGCTTAAGGGACCTTAGTCATCGTTCAGACAAAAATAGGGCCAGAATCTCTTGGAAATTGCAGGAAAAACCAAGAATTTCTTTGAAAACCGGAGAAAATGCAAATAGGGCCGAATCTTTTGGAAACCAAGAATTTCTTTAAAAATCTGGAAATCTGAGAGAAGTTGAAAACGTCAGACACTCAGCCGCGGGGCCCGGCCCGGGCCAGAATGCCTTTGTGACCAATTTTCAAAGAAAACCGTAGTGTAGATATAATAAAAATGTGTTTAGTCTTTCATACAAATTTTTAATAAAACCTTAATGGTTATCTATTTCACCAAACTAATTCGGTACCTTGGCGCCTCAGTCTTCCGTAGTTATACGGAAAGATAATATCGTACGTGAACAGGCTTTAATTTAAAAGGAAGGTGTATCCTTTTCAAGTTTGAACAAATAAGGCGTGTATTGCAACACCCACACCGCGTCTGGACTCTGGGTTGACACTTCCTTTAAAGTGTCAATTCCTTTCGAGGAAATACGATTGTGCGAAGTATGAGCCACACATTCGTATTTACAAAAGTGTCATGTAAGCATTAGCAAGGAACAACTCCTTGCTACCTGGAAATACTATGTTGAAATCGTTTTATGCTGGAAAGCTGGCTGCGGACTAGCTATACTGCCAATATCGGCAATAAACCGATTCGGGTTAACACTTGGTGCTTCCTTTTGCTAAGTTTGAAAAAAGAATAGCTTGATGATAAATAAATAAAAATGTTATGCCATTGCTCAATAACGAGTCAGACACCAATAAAATCTGGGGGGAAAGTCGATGGGGAGGGACTTAACGAAAACACGGAAAAAAGTTTTTAAAATAACACTTTCACTGCCTTGTGGGTACAGTTTGCAAAATTGTGATAAAATAAATAGATATGCGAAAAATGTGAAAAAAATGAAATGTAGGAATGTGAAAAAAGCAAGTACCTGTAGCAACACTCCTGCACTATGCTTACCTGTATTAGCTATTTCGTTTCAATGATTGGAAGTGGCACCATTACGATTTTGATTTCTGAGCAATAACTTGGCAGTCACTCAAGCCTGTGGGCTCAACATTGATGAATGAATGATGTAATATTCCAAAATGCCAAGGGTCATATTCAGGAGCATATGAAAGCACACACTGCCTAGGACGTGAGTACATGGTGGCGTTCAAAACCTCATGATGAAATTCCCTGATTTTTCCAGGTTTTCCAGACCAATACTGACATTTTTCCCTGATGTTTTTTTCGATCGAAAGAAGATGCAGTACAGAACCAGGCATTTTTCGTATTTCACTCAAATCACAAGAACTACATCACATCACTTTCTTAAATCAAAAGTAGCACTGCCGTAACTGGGACTGTAAAGAGTGGAAATGACGTAATCTGAAAAAAACTAGTAACGAACTAACATGTAACGAACGACCCATATTGCGTAGGTCTAAAGAGTATTTGCTTGGTCAGAAATGAACAAAAAGCGCATGACCGTTTGAACTGAAATAAAGTGAAAGTTTCAGAAGTAAGAAGTGAAATTTACGAATTAGCTCATATTTATAGAGGAGATTTGAAATTCCCTGAACCTCAGTATTATGTTTATCAAAATCCCAGATTTTTCCCCGACTCTTCCAGACCTGATAAATTCCCTGAATTTTCCCGGTTTTCCAGGTAGAACACCACCCTGGAGTTTCGATGTCTTAACTCTCGCAGTCTTTTCCGTCCCTCGTCACAATGCCATCTGGTGAATCTGCAGTTTCACTTCACTGTCCAAGCCAGTTTATTGGACAATTGCTAAAGCAAAGATAAGAAGTGTTAACTTCCGGGTTCTTTCATTAACTACGTGGATCAGGAGGCAAGAAACACAATTTCTTGTTCAGTTGGCGTTGCTTCTTGTTATTTCACACGTATTTAGGAATAAGTCCTGCACAGTGTAATTTTAACGTAAAAATAATGTAACAAATATGAAAAACACGAGTGTTGATCTGGAAAAAATAAAGCGCAAACAAAGTAAAAACAATCAAATTAATCCGCCCTTATTCCGGTGGGTTAGAACACTAAAAAATAAATTGGTTGGTTTGCGGGTATAGTTTCTTTGAAATTCGCTTTCGCTCTCTTGAGTGACGTTATATAGAAACTATAGAGACACCCCGTGTCACGCACGGCTGGTCTTTGATGCACCGTTTACAACACTGGTACGGTTTGATTGCTCTTGTGTATGTCCATCTTTCACCGAATTACGTTCCTTCAATCCAATTTTGCGCACACTGGCTAAAAACGCTGATTTTAGTTCGCTTGGCTCGCTCAATCGGCGCATCCTGTGGTAAAAATGTGTATCGAAGAATTGTGAAACTGGTGGGGTATATATGAAAACGAAGAAATAGTGATATAAAACTGAAAAGTTGGTGTCTGAAAAATGTGAAAAAAGCTGGTACTGCCGGCAGCACCCCTGGTCCTGGGTAATGTTAACATGGACAGGCCAGTGCCAGGTGCTCCTTTGTGTACTCCTGGTCGTCATAAATAATCAACCCCTTATTTTTCCTTTTCGGTTATCGTACCGTTACCCTACGTTGACCATGTTAATAATCGATGGCTGAATTGTGCTACACTGTTTTGAGTCGTATCCAGGTTTTCTTTAGGAATTTTTTTTTATTTCCAAGTTTTTTCTCTGCAGCTGTTAACACCAGTTAATTGTGATTTCGAGGTTCACTTGCCCCAAATTGTAGACCGATATAAATTTGTTGTAACGAGTTGAAAACAATAGCCGTAGTAGGGGTTGTAGTAAATTCATTGGAGCGTCCAAGGGTGACAGACTGAACGATCGGTCTGTCTGTGAGGCGGAACTCTGTTCATCCGATGTCGATTACAGCAGAAGGACTTTGTCTAGTCTGGTCTTGTGGTGATCTGCCTCATCGATCTGTTTGGCTGGTTGTAGAACGTTTTTATGGTTTTAAACGGATCAGTGTTGCACAGAATATTCGGTAAAGTGGTGTAAGAAGAGCCGGGAGGGGGGTAAAAAAAACCCCTGCAATTTTCAAAACGCAATTTTAAAACTACGTTAAATACCTTTTAACTTTTATGTAAACCACACGAAAAAACCCTCTGATGGGTTTTTCATCGATTTTACCTATTTTTTACCCGTCTGTATTAAAAATCGTTAAAAATGTATTTAAAAAAATATGGCTAGATCCTAGATATGCAAGCGACCTGTATAAAAGGTTTACAGGCATGAAAGCCTTCCTCGTTTTTTAGCTTGCAAACTTCCTAAAAATGCAATAAAAGGCCCTAAAACTGTACAAATTTGGTAGCTTTCCTCCCATTATCTCGTTTTCAACAAAAGTGACTTTCATCCCTGGATTTAACATTCACCTTTTGTAATAAATTATTAATTACTAGACTAGGTGCTAACTGCTAAGCATGGCTGGTGTTAGATGCACCATTTCCAATATTCTGGATGTTTCACCGAATTAAGTTTCTTCACTCCCATTTTCGTTCACACAGGCTAAGAAACGCTTTCACGGAATTAAGTTTCTTCAATCCAATTATTGCGCACAATGGCTGACAAACACTGATTTTCGTTCGCTTCGCTCACTCAATCAGCGCATCCCATGGCTCAAATCACTGGGTGCTCCGTTTTAAAAATTGGCGTGCTCAAGCATCGTTCCCGGGCACAACGCAGCTGGACCCGTTTGCCCGGAGCTCAGGCTGAAAGCCTTCATCTGCGAATTAAATAAACCTGTTTAAACCATTTATAGTGACAGTCGATTTGTTGTCTCTTGCGAATACAGCGATCAGTATGGCTACTAATTGTCTAACACATGTGAATAATTATCCCTCCTAAGATTACAATCCTAACACCCAAATGATTTCTTGGCCGCGTTTGCAACCGTAAAACCAGTGGTCTCTTGCCTTTCTAGCTTTTGATCAACTGCGATGGATGGCATGGCGGCGCACACCTCTCAATTAAAGACGAGCCCACTACGATTCTAATATTGGTTTCATTTTAAGCTGTAAGTTTAATAGAACACTAGTGAACTGAATCAACATTAAAAATATTCAGCACCGTTAGGCAGTTTTATGATACGGGTGCCTCCAAACCATTTAGTCTTGGCGTTTTGAACATTTCATTTATCAGACTGCGACGTTGCCACATCGCACGACTGATAAGGATGACATATCTAGATAGCACAGTCATTCCCCAAAAGTAGTTCTATGAATTTGCTCCCTCCTCCCCTTCCTGACAAAAAAACAAAAAAACAATGTCATACAGTACAAGTTGTTTAAAAATATTTCTTCTCCCCCCCTCCAAAAAAAAAATCCAAGCATTAAGTCATGAACGATTGTCCAAACAAGTAGCCAATTTCGCATGCCGACATGATTATACAAGCTTGTTATCCAGTTCGTACGTTATGAGATCAGTGGGGCCGCCTGCCTACGTCAGTGATTTGTAGCATAAGTTGAGGAAGTTGCCAGTCATTGGTCGGTTTTCTGGACATCAGCCGCTGGCGAAGGCTACGTAGTTCCCAGTAATTGGCCGTGGATGGATGACGTCAGTCGGCTGAAGAAAAAATAACGAACCTCGTACGTTTGCTGCAAACAAAATTCCTGGATTGTTTCCAGTGAAGGATTTCCCCAACGGATTCGACCCATTTTCGAACTTAGACGTAGAAATGTGCCATAAAATCTGTGTGCAAAATTTGACAGAAATCCGATAATTTGTTCAAACGCTATAGCGCGAACACCCAGACAGACAGACAAACCGTTCGCATAAGAGTCTCAATCGATTCTAATAAGCCATTGCATCGTTTCCAGCTGCCAATTTCATTTTACCCATCAGTAATGAACGGTTTGGACGATAGTTTTCAATCCTTAGCACGTGCCAGCAAAGACATTACACGTTCACGAAAACAATGAGAAGCGATTAAAGTGATTGTTGTCCTTCCGGTTTTCCTTTAACTTTTCTTTTATCCGCTCAGCCAGGATCCAGAATAATTATGTAGATTTTCAAGCTGCTTGAACTGTTTGTAAAGGAAAAGGTTTTGCTAAACAGCGGTGCATTAGGATGGTGATGTCATTAGTACCTTGACCAAGCCTAACAATCACTAGTACTGTACCTCAAGTATTACGTCATCAAGAAGGGGGATGGGGGGTCGCCGACTGGTGACGTAAGCACCGCCACCCTAGTAAGGTACGCAAAAAAAGTCATCAGAAACCTGTATATACAGGAAACACCCCTTGGTAACGTTGGTATTAGAAATGACGTAATACTAGAGGGGGGGGGGGGGTGGACAGGCTAATTTCTTGACGACTTAGTGCTTGAACAGTCCCAAATTACTCACGAACAAAAGCAAAACCGAAGTTAGGCTAATAAAGCCTAATAAACTCGAGAAAAACCAATAAAGCCCGTAAAAACCCCTTTTTTTTCAAATCCTGCTTTTTAGTGTACATACATTTCAATCTTCATCGTCTAGGTTTGTAAACCAAGCCTTTAGAAACTCTGCTGTTTGGCTTGCTTGACTTGAGTTCCCTGGAAGCCCTTACTAAGCTCGCCTTGCGTCGTTGGACTTGGGTGGTTATTTTGTGTTCTTGCGTCATGGTGCGGAAGGGCTTCCCTAACTCTCTGCCCGAACACATGGGTGCGCCTGAGTTTGTTGCCAAGCTCGAAGCAGCTTTCTGTGCTGGTGTTTTAAAGTGGTAATAGTAGGTTGTGGCAAAGCTGGTTTGTGCCTTACAACTGACTGCAAGGACAAGTGTGGCAGAGTGCTTGCCAATTTTTTTTCTTTTCTTCCATTGTGATCGTGTGTGATCACTTTTATGTTTAGACAAAAGGGCGCCATTGATTGGCAGCGGCGTGGATGGGAATTAAGGGTCGACACGGAAATGGGGGATGTATATGTTACCATCGATTGATTTCGTATGGAAAATTATTCTGTCAATCACTGCCTGGCAAATTAGGGATTCATCAGCTTGATTAATTATTGAGACGAAGTTGGAAAGGCCCTTGACCTTTTCGAGCCTCCGTATAAAAAGTCTATTTTAGCCCCACTCTGTGGAAAGTTATACATTCTTGAAAAAGTTCTTGAATTTGTTTTAAAAAAATCAAGTATTTGAATTCCTTGAAAATTGTAGCTATATTCTTGAAAGTTCTTGAATTTGCTTTAAAAATCAAGTTCTTGAAATTGGTAGCTACATCCTTGAAAGTTCTTGAATTTTAATTTTTTTTGTCGTAATTTAAAATAATGCCGTAGCTTTTAGCAACTTGCCTTTTGCTTTCTATGTAAATAACTTAGAATTTCTATGGGTTTGTCGTAAATGTTCTTGAGCTCAACTTTTCAAGTGTCTCTCCGTGCATTTTCATTTATATTTTACGTTAAAAATAAGCTACGGAAAAAAGCCAATGAAAAAACTTAGCCTGGTGAAATTCGAGCCAAGACAATTAAATGTAATCTGTAACGACAACAACACAGAAAAACTTACTGTTTTCCTGTGCTTTTTTCCCTCTCCCTTTTTTCCGCCGCTTTTTTTTTTCCAACATGCACACAAATAAAACCTGTTCATTTGAGTTGTGGCACTTGGGTCTAGCGCAATTCACACTCGAGAACAAGAAGCCACTAGACGTACCCCTTTAGACGGGGCCGCTTAGCTTTCCTGCAAAACACCGAAACATTGCGTGCAAATGGCCGATGCTTGGCACTCCATCACAACTGCACTCGCTCATGCTGCTATATAAGCAACTGGCAAATGCAGCTTGTGATCAGAGCCGTGCACAGCCTTGTGTACAGTTGTCGGGACCTTGAGCTAGAAAATCTTACCAGAAACAGACGTACAGATCGACGGCTCGATCTCTAGTTGCTGTGGTCAAAGGACCTTTAGTGGCAAACAAGAGTTGTTGATAGAGTCTGGTACACTTTTTCTCTGCTGTAGGAAGCGTGTTGAGGGATAAACGTCTGAGACATAACGAAAATCTTGTGTCGAATCTGTCATTTCCTTCACTTTATCATCATGTAGCACAAAAAAATGCGTTACTGAATGTTTAGTGCGAATTTGTTGACAAGTTTTGATAAAGGTCTTTGAACAAATTTTGTTAATCTTAAAAGTCCTTGTGAAATTGTATGTGTTTTGAAAAAGTCCTTGAAATAGCTCCCCTGGTTGATGGCGGATATCTTAGCCAAGGAAACCTTGAACGCAATCTTAAGTGTCGTGTCCTCGAAGTTCAAGGAAGGTGATTTTCGACTTTTTTTTTAACTCTTAATACAAAAAACAAATAAAATGTGTTGTATACAGAATCTAAATTATTAATACTGTAAGCAAGCGAGGCATCATCATGAGCAATGTCATCTGAGGTATAGCTCGTGAGAAGCCGCTTCTGCAGTTGTGGTAAAGGAAGCCATCGAGGGATTGATGCCGACGATGCGTCCCGTTCTTAGACGGGTTACCAGATATAGTTTTGTACAACAAAGAGAATTTGTGATTTATCAATTTTAGTCACTTTCTTGCCACTAGATGTCGTTATTAGCAAGTGTGTTGACTGAATTAACTTGTATTGGTGTATTTTTATTTTTTCACTAAAAAGAAAACATTTTATCAGAAAGGCAAAAATGTAACGTCTGAAAAATGCACGAGTTATTTAAACTACAGTCTGGTTAATACACTTCCTAACCACGGCATCTAGTAGCAATAAATGGTACTAAAATTGGTAAATCTCAAATTCTTAATTTTTATTGTATGAAATACATATTAAACGGCTCCTTCGAAGAATCCAGTCGAAATGAGATTGTTTCCAAAGCAGTTTTTTTCCTTCTATGAACATGGATTCTCCCAGATTTACTGGGGACGAATATTAGAGGGGCAGTGCAGGGCAAGCAATTTGTGACAGAAGGGGCATCTGTGGTCGAGTTCCTTACTGTAAAGTAACAAATTGCATGGACTATCTTTGAGTAAGAACGCAACAGCAGTAGTTAATGCAAGTGGTGATGTGACGCTAACGGAGCACCTTTTTTAAAGTAGGGTAGTTGTGCTAATGGGTAATAAATAGTAAATTGGAAAGAAGCGATCAGCGAAAATCGCGCACTAGAAATAACACCGTACAGTGAGAAACCTTAACACACTTACGTGAAATTTGCCACAGTTGACTTAGAAAAGCGTTGAAATCTGTTATGTAATTGCCATTGAAAAGCCTCGTTGGAAGTTTGCTATGATTGGTATTGCCAGGAACAAATGAACATGCGAGCCCACTCTGTGAACAAACATGTTCAGTTTTTCCTGGTATTGCAAAGCCTTGAGGGGCCTTGAACTTGACTTTAGTTTGCATTGAGGGGCCTTGAACTTGACTTTATTTGGCATTGAGGGGCCTTGAACTAGTCTTTAGTTGCCGTATAAGTTTGCTTTAATTGTCATTGAACAACCCTGAAAAGGAGTTTGTCTCCCGTGTTTGAATGTTTGTGTAAATCTTTGCTAAATCGTAGGATTCAGGAGAATCGTTTTTTGTGAGGATGGTCTAATTATTGAAACTGTTATTCCCAAGTGAAGGAAATATCCCATTTAGATAAGATAAGGGCGAATATTATTGTATTCTTTGTTGGATGCATCAAAGATGGTGTGTGCTGATTCATGAACGAACTGAGGGGGCGTTGCGCCATGAGACGCACCAGACAAAAATAATCAATATTTGGGTGGGTGCATTTCAAAAGGTTCAATCCCAAAAGCTGCCTTTTTAGTTGTGCAGCGTGTTATCGTAGCATATTTTTTTTTCTGATGTAGTATAGAAGTTGTCATTTAATTTTAATGTACTTTAGCTTATAAATTGTAATTTTTGTTTGCAAATGTAGCTAACTGAAGATGTGCTTTTAGGATGGGAGTAGAAATTTTGATAAAATGAATGGTTGTGGAATCCAAGGTGGAATATCGCTAAAACCTGCATAGAGACCTTAATTTGAGGTGTGTCGTCATCGTCCCTCGTTCTTCCCATATCAATTTTTTTTTAACGCAAACCAGTTGATGGACCGTTTGGATTTCCATCGCTGATTATCAAAGATATTCTCTGCAACTTAAAGGAGAGGATTAATCCCGTATGTTTGCCATGTGCGTCTACACAAGAGGCAATACAATGTCAAAAGGGTTTTTTTTAGAACTGTTACTGTAACAGTTTGCTGTCTTTTCCATGGTGAAACCAGAATTAATAGTTTGGTTTTGTAGGAAGCTGGCATTTACAACCAGAACTTATAATACACATTTTTGAAATTATAAGTGTGCGTGGCTACAAAACCAGGTGTAATGCCATCTGTCGAGTTCAGTTAACTACATCGTAAACATAGTTATTGCTATATGGTTAAACTGCATCTAGCTCGGTTTTTACTGAGGTTTTGCCACTGCATGTCCAACGAACGCAATAGGCAGCACTCGTTACATGACCAGTAGATAATAAAATTAGGTCGACCATTGCTGTATTCGACTGCTTGTCATTTATTGGGTTTTGACTCCACAGTTTGTATAGAGTAAGGTTCGTGCGTAGCCTTGAATTCCTTGTAAGGCCTTACATTTTAGGGGCTAATGTCACCAAGCATGTGAAAATGCAAATTCATTTGCAGAGTGCAAAGAATGCAGTAAATAAATCCTAATAATGGCGGTCGAGTAATCCACATGCACTCTTAAAGAACGGTGTTGGATTCCTTCTTGCAGTGTTCTCTTCAGTGTAAACTAATGTTTTACTAGCCATATCGCTTTGCTCACTCTATTGGCACTGGATTAGTAGGCCTAGTAGCCGGTCTCTAATTGTAGCCAGGAAAAAATGGCTTCATTTTGATAAAATTCTACACAACAGCACGTCCGTCTCGTGTCAGACACATGTTCAACATGTACTGATACTGTAAATTTCTTTTCTAAATTTTGTAGTAGCTGGTCTCCAGTTGTAGCTGGGTAAAAGTGGCCTGGGCTACAAATAGAGGATTTATGGTATATAAAAAAAAAAGCCATATTTGGTCTGGTAGAGAACGTGAGGCAATGTTTTAATGTTGCTTTATTTTAATTAGTATGTAGGTTTCCTATTAGTGCCTTTTGTAATCTCTGGAGTAATCATGCAAGTTTTTGTCTCCGGAATCAGGGCCGTAGAGATCCCTCTACGTCTCTGCTGGAATTGGTTTGGTGTTGGTAACAATTTAGGATAATTCTAGCACAGTTTTAATCAATTTCTTGTCGTTTTTTGCACTTTTGGGGGAAAATTCTTGGGAACAACTGGGGAAATCCATTCTAGAATTCTATTTAATCCTATGTAAGCTGGTGTCAACATTATGCGCAAAAGTGAAAACTGCAACCAGTAGTATGGTGGACCAAATAGTAAAACAAACTTACTTTTTTCCGCGATATTGCGATTCTATAAATGCGATATGTATTTCTCTCCGGTGTATCTTAATTCAACTTTCGTATATTGCCCTTAACACACGGTTAGATGTCAATAAGTGAATAGGATGGTTGTTAAAGCTTTTGTTCCTCAGGGTACTCACTCGGTAACTTTCGTTAAATGCTCAACTAAATGGACTACGGGACACGGGTAGTATATTGACTTAGACCTATATTTCTAAGTTTGAACCCAAGCAGGGCGCGGAGCTAAACAAGATCATGCAACGACTTAATTACGTCCCTGCAAAAGAAGTTGTTTCTTTTGTCAAAACGTTAGTCCAAAACAGTTTTACGTGTCAAAGCTAATTGTAATTCACTCTTGTTTTGTGAAGTCTGTATGGTGAAGCTTTAGAACAACCTGTTCAGGTGATGCCCCCCCCCCCCCCCACCCAGTCCCCCACCAATTTTGTAAAGATTTATGAGTGTATTGAAGGGCAGATATCCTGTTTTGTTTGCCAAATTTAAAAGGTTGTCGCCTCCGTGTAGTAGGCTTCCTTTCATATCCCACAACATTACCATAAGAGTGAGTTTCAAGTTCATGTATTTTGGTGACAAGCATGTTACTGATGCAGACAACAGTTCCAAACCCAGCACAATAAAGCTATAAGGCCAGCATGCTCATTCTCTTCACATCAGCAGTATCAATGGCCAAGCATTTTAATTATTTGCTACCGTGCTATAAAAGGGCGAGCATGTTCATTCATTGCACGGTAGCACTATGAAAGGGCGAGCAGTTCATTCATTGCACAGTAGCAACATAAAAGGGCACGCGTGTTCATTCTTTGCACAGTAGCAATGAAAAGGGCAAACGTGTCCATTCTATGCATGGTAGCAGTGAAACGGGGCGAACAGGTCAATCAGTTCATTGGTTTGATCTCTAGGTGAAAGAAAAATTTCCCTCAAGAAATGCAACAAGAATATTATAGCTAAAAATCAACGTGCAACAGGCCTTAGGTCATGTTCATACATACGTTTCAAGCTATGGAACCAGAAAATACGTTTACGATGAGGGCAAAGAGTTTTTCATTTACTGTAATTTTCCAAAATTTAATTGCTAGGGATTAACTTCTGCATT